>CBVK0100228186.1:0-25656 GCA_900067695.1 Picea abies | reverse complement strand
TATCACCAAAGTACTATGGCCCTTGTAAGGTTTTGCAAAATATCGGTACTATGACATACGAATTGGAGTTGTCTGCATCTTCATGAGTACAGCTAGTTTTCCATGTTTCATGCTTAAAGAAGGTTATAGGTGACAAGATCCCAATTCAAACTATATTGCTAGAACTTGAAGTGGAAGGAAAAATCATATTGGAGCTGAAAACCACCACTAACACAAGAATTCACCAGCTGAGGAATAGGTCCATTTCAGAGTATCTCTTTAAATGGAGGAAACTACCTGCTGAAGATTCCACTTGGGAAGATGAGTCTTTTATACAAAAGCATCCATAGTTACTCAAGTGTTGCGGACAACACTTGTCTCAAGGGGAGGGGCATGTTAAGCCCTAAATAGTGGCTCATTACCCCTTAATTGGGGCATATTACATTAGTAATGTTATTTTATTTATGTCATCTTTATTCCATTAGTTGTAATTATACCTCCTAGTCTCCTAAATATACCAAGGAGACATTTTCATTTGGAATCATCTTGGAATTGTACATTTATGTTGGCATAAGGAGGTTGCCCCCTTGAAGAGGCTTATTATCTGAATTTCTCTCTTTTTCAAGGCATTGAGTACTTATTCTGAGGTTTTTCTATGCTATATTGATATTTGGTTCTTAACAGTGAAACAATTAATTTCTCAAAGACACTATGTGACTTGTCAAGCTTGAATATGGGAGGGTTGACGAGGTGTCTTATTAGGTAGATCCTACCCTAGGTCAAGGAGAGTTTCCAAGAGATCCCTCTCTAAGCCATGTAAAGTGGATGAAGTGGTTGGGGTCAATATTCAATAGGCATAGGGCTCATGACATACAAGGGGTTGTAGTGTCTCATTCATGGGTTCCTTTGTAGAGGGTGTGTGGTACCTTTGTCCACAATGCACTTTTTCCAAGCCCATAAATTGCCTTTTATCTTTATTTCTTTGTATTTTCTTTCAATGTAGCACAAGGAGAGGTTGAAGGTCACCACCCTAGTGTGGTGACCAGATGATGGCAATGTCACCCACAAAAACCTAGTGGAAATGAGAAGGATGGATCGTGATGAGACCCCCTTTCTTTAGCCATGAAACTAAGAACCATTGCCCTAGTTTGGTGACTAGATGATGGAAATGTCATACCACTAGATATTCATGGATGTGATAGGTCATCTCGTGATGAGACCTCCTATCCTTCAACTAACCTTTTAAGCATTATTTATTATATTGTGGGTTCCCTTTACTCAAAGATAAGTGTTTCATTTCTTTCTTGGGTGATCCCTGGGTGAATCATCTGGAATTTTTATACGAGGCTTTTATATTTTACCCAACATCAACCCCTCTGGGCCTCATCCCCTTCTTCCCATAGAATGAGGGACAACCCCTTCTTGTTTCAATACACCCTAAAATCCCAAGAGATAAATAAATGTAGGGGAATAATGATGGAAATTGGTAATTATGGTCGATAGCGGTATGATGGCTATTTAAGGGAGTTCCTAGCAGCAAACCCATCCCAACAAAGACCACTTACTAGGGCACAATGTGAACCATTGAGATGAAGCAGGGAAAAAGGCATAATTTCCAAGAAGATATCATGAAATCTAGAGCAATCAAAGATACAACATACTCAACTAGCTTAAATATTGAAATGATACTCACCATAATACTGACTTGTACCTCATGGAGTAATGCCTACTTCCTTCCGGAAGCCAATTGATGTAGTGGATGCCATCTAGAAATCTATGACCGTCTTTGGTGGTGAGAGGGGTTTCCATCTATGCAAAAGGGTATTGTTGGTCATGTAGTCTCTTGCCACTCCATATTTGCAACCTAAGGGCCTCGAGACATAATCTCCTTAGTTACCCACAAAATGGGTATAACAATGTGTATATGTGAATTCTCCTATGATCCAAATAATATGGTTGAGGGACAATGACTGTAAATGATGTACATTAAAGTTATTAATAAAACAATACATTGTTGGTGGTTAGACAAGGGGGACTAAAATGATGGGTTCTATGACTGTATAAGAGAGGAACAAGAAGGGGATATGAGGCATACAAAGGGGGTATAATAAAAAATATAATATTATATTCGAAAGTAAGAGTCACATGAACATTTTAGTCCGAGTTTAGAAAAATGTTTCAAAAGTTGTTCTTTGGGTGCCAAGTGGAAAATTTAAAGAATGCATGCTCAAACCTTATGTTAGGACGAATCTAGAGATTTTCACAAACATTATTACCATCATTATACTATCACTCTAGCCTAGGAGGGAACTCTAAGAGAAATGGATCAAAGCCTATAATGGGGTTGAATTGTAATTCTATTGTAAAATTTGACATTAAGAATCCTTGTAGATCCTAACATTGAGATATTCTTGGTCAATTTGTGATGGAGCCTGAAAAATGGGTGTGATATATTGAGGAACTAAATTATAGAGAAGAGAATCCACTCTTTGGGTTTTGTATACTAAAAGGGGGAGTAGATCCAGTGATTAGGATGGTTACATGATTGAATATGCTAAGAAATTAGTGGGAATTGGATTGAGAAAGTACCTTTTTTTTCTTTTTGGATTCATAGCCCTGCCTCAAGGGTGACACGTTGCAGAAATACTTGATTTAGTAATGCCTACGACTCGGAGGAACTTCCCATGTCAACAACCAGTTGGTTTTTTCATTAAAGATAACTATTCTTTATTATATGTGTTTGTATATTTATTTATTATGTATCTTTACATGCTTAAATTGTTGTTATAAAAGGATACATATTTATATTCATATATGTCTATATCAATTTTGCATTGGATTGCATGTTATTAGAAATGAATATTTACATATCATTTTCAAGTCATATTATTTTTTGGTATCATAGTACAATTAATGAGAAAATTTTGAATTTCAGAAATACCATATATTCTCAATAAAGGGTATTGTATATGTTATATATCAATAGAGGATACTAGGTATGGAAAATGAAAATCAAAAAATATTATAAAATTTTTTAAATGAATAAAAGATATATATATTTTTTATAGAAATATTTTTATATAATTTATATTATATTTTTTTATTCAATATGATATGATATATAGACTATATATATATAACTTTGACATGATGAATATTATATATATATATGATTGAATTCTTATATATTGTAATATTATTGATTATTTAATCATTATGATATTCATGAATCACAAACAAGCATATGAAATCTTAGAGTGAACCAAAATACTTAGACTCAAGTTGTGGTTAAGAGTCTAAATCTCTTAACATAGATGTAATGATGTTAACATATCATTATAGATTTATTTGATTATATATATAGTGTTATTCACTATATGTATTTTATTATTTAAAAAATTACTAAAATATAAGTATTAATTACTAATTTTTAAGATATGATTATTGGTATTTTGGTTGAAAATATAGTTTTTTTTTAATTTTATTTGAAATTATAATTTTTTTTAACTTCATATAAAATTTTAGAGTGAACCAAAATACTTAGACTCAAGTTGTGGTTAAGAGTCTAAATCTCTCAACATAGATGCAATGATGTTAACATATCATTATAGATTTATTTGATTATATATATAGTGTTATTCACTAGATGTGTTTTATTATTTAAAAAATTACTAAAATATAAGTATTAATTACTAATTTTTAAGATATGATTATTGGTATTTTGGTTGAAAATATAGTTTTTTTTTTAACTTTATTTGAAATTATAATTTTTTTTATTACAATTAATGTTATTATTAAAAAGTTTATGACTAGAAAAAAAATCTGAATGTGTAATTAATTTTTTAAATTGAAATGTGTAATTAGTATTTTTAATTGAAATGTATGACTAATTTTTTTAACGTTTTTAATCATTTTTATTAGTCTTAAAAAAATTATCTTTCTTTTTTTCTTTTTATTTTTTTATTGAGAACATAACAATACTTAACCCCCACTTTATCATAATAATCACATAAAGCATGTAAACAAATGTTAAAACATGTAAACAAATGTAGTGTAAGGTTAATTTCCTATATATAAAAACCCATGCCTAGAGATTAATTTCACATATAAAGATTAATCTGTATATAAAAAACCATGCCTAAAGATTAATTTCACATATAAAGATTAATCTATGTTTCACTATAAAATATTGTGTCCATAACTATATTTATAGATATAAGGAAAACAAAAAGTAACCATTTACGAATGGTAAATTGTCTTTGGAAAATAGAACAAAATTATCTTATTTAAATGTTCAAATTCAATTGATGATCCAACTCATTAGGAGATTGTAACCGATCTTTAGATGAAGTTTTCCTTGATAGAAATTAGGGCATTCCCAAATCCATGCTTTAAACATGACAACATGTCATTACACCATTCTCCAACCTACAATGAAAATTGTAATAGATAATACTTCAATCAAAATAAGATGGATGGGATAAATACACCTAACACATTACTTTATCTCCCACTAATGTGAATTAATTATTACATGTAGTTTGTGAACAACTATAAATAATGGCTAAACACACTGCTACTAAACAAGAACATAGGTATTAAAATATAAAAGATGATCTTGAAGAATTCAATTCATGGGATAGAAACTAAGAAAATCAATTTTCCTCCATGTAAAAAAAATCCAAAAAAAAATCCATTTACTTGCTCTTATCCAAATCCCCTATATGGTAAGTTGGTGAGATTCCATTTAGAAGAAAACGCAATTAGGAATGAACTACATATTTTATTACCTTCTAAAACATAAAAAGTGGACACAAACAAAGGAACATATATACACTTACCAACTCCTTTAAATATAGCATTGTTCAACATAGTAATGTTTACTAAAATAATTACATTGGATGAATCAACATTTGACAATTCATTTGCTGCCATGGATCCCCACACAATATTGGAATTGTGTATTGAAATCTATTGTTCTTAATTCGAATGTAATGAAAAATAGTATCAAAACAAATGTACAATGTATGAATGTCACATTTGTAGTACTTTTGCTAAGCACCCCAAATAGCCCAAATGTCCAAGAAAAAAAAATGTTAAGTCTATGATAACCCAAATTCCAAGGAAAATATTAAGAATGTACAATGTATGGATGTCACATTTGTAGTACTTTTGCTAATCACCTCAAATAGCCCAAATGTCTGAAAAAAAAAATGTTAAGTCTATGATAACCCAAATTCCAAGGAAAATATTAAGAATAGGAAGAAAATGTGAAGTCTATTATGTTGGAAAATGAATTCTAATCATCTCAAATGCCAAATAAAATATTAATACTATGATATTGCAAATGAAAAAGAAAATATGAATCTTAAGAAAGAAAATATGAAGTAGTGGAAAAATGGACAAAATGAATTTCCTCAACCGGTGTTGAAGCCAAAAATCCCAATAGAAACTATAGAGACTTAAAGGATAAAAAAAATGATAAACTTAAATATATAGCCATAGACAATTTGCCTTTAAAGAATTAAAAGGTATGTAATATTTATATAAATATGAAGAATGGAGAGTTCAAGTGGTATTTCTTTAGTGTTAGGATTTATCAACCTTATGTTGGATACTAGGTTAATTGTTGGTAGAGTGTTGTCACATTATTATGTTGGAAACAAAACTAAGTTGATTGTTGGTGGAATTCTATTACATCTTAACATTGAAGGGTATTTCTATTTTCAGATCATATAAGCGAATGCCCTTGTTAATTCTAGAGGCTTTTGTTCAAGGCATTTTTAGTCATGTCTTTTTGGATAAAGGAGCTTCGGAATTCAGTTTTCTCTAATATTTGGGATAAAGAATGGTTAACTCCATATTCAATTTTATTGAATAAAAATTATCTAACTGTAACAATTATTGGATATACTCCTTCATCGATGAAATCCATCATAGCAATGAAATCCATCATACAAAGGAGAGGTGCATATTTTTGGTACCGGAATATAGTTTGAATGATGCAAAAGAAGGCATAATTGGTATAAAGGGTTGACTTAGTGTTTGTCACAAGAGTTAAAAGATTTTAATATTAGGCATTGAATGGACCTATCTAGCAAGGTAAATACTTTCTCATTCTAAAGGATCGATATGTTTTATTTCATTTCTTCTTTACCATTATCCTCCATGAGATATTTATGGTCAAATGTTTTCTTGTTCTTCACATTGTTGTGAGACATAACACCCATGTGATCCAAAATTTTAAGTTATTCATATGTTAGTAATAATAGATTTATAGCCTCTAGATGGTTTATTCTTAGGGAGTCTTAAAAAATTATTATCTTGATCTCTTAATTAATCTCTTAATTCTTAGGATGTCTCAATAGACTTCAATGCCATCTATGTATTTAACTAACATTAAGTGTATGGGAGATGATGTGATAAAGATTATGATTTTTTTTAAGCTTATGAAAACCATCTCTCTGCAAAATAGCAAGGAATGTATTATCCACAATGATATATGACACAATCATGCATTCACACAATATATTTAAACAACGAAAGAAAGCATGTGCATCAACATATAGGTGTGCATAACTAAAACTTTCATACTTAAATAATTTTTTCATGCACATGTACTCAATGCATCCCTACATTGATTCAAGAATACCATATTCTTATATCACGTATTCCACCATGATGAGATGAAAGGACTAGCTAACACTTCAACACATTATCAAACCACCTTCTCAATACTTTTTCAATTATCTAGACACATTCCTCCTTATCCCAACACAACATTTAGGTATATAACCTTTCTTTGCTAAATAATCCCTGAAGCATTTTGGAAGAAATTTCCTTTCTCTTCTCTACAATCCCTCAAGAAACCCTTCCCTTGTAAAGGTTCTCTTATTATTCTCTTATTATTGGCAAGAAGGTGTTGTGATTGTAACAACTCCCATTAATTAATTTATTTTTCATGGAAATTAAATGCCCCCACTAAAATTGTACATAAGTGATAAAGAATACAGATTATTACCTTGGGTTTGGTAATCTTGGGTTTTTCATAAAAGATAATATTTTCTTATAATTTCCTCTCTCAGAGTGCCAATTTTAAGATTATGAATTCTTTCAAGAACGATCAAGTCATTGGATCTTTACTTGTCTCATATTCAATTTATACTCATCTTTTTTTATTTCAGTTTGTTCCTAAATATTGTGCTCAGGACGGTTACACGATGATTCTGAAAGCTACAAGCCTATCGGAATTTTCCTATTTGGGAATCCTTATGTAGAGTGTGCAATTTACATTATCAAAAAAAATTCCTCTAACACAAAATCCATAATCTTGTCGGGAATATCTTCGTAGGCTATTTCTATTGGATGCCACTTTAGTTCTTTCTTGTCAGTTTCCCAAAACCCGAAGGACGCAAGCCTATTAGGAATTTCCCATGTAAAGTGTTAAGCTAGTAAAGGGTCACCCGAGAATCTGATTTCCCACTACCTTACAGTAGAGGCGTAGTTTTCTATTTTCCCTCAGGAAATCTTCTTTGCACTTAATTATAAGAGAACTGTGAACCCCTTATTCTAACAGAACTGTGAAAAGTATCATAAGAGAACTGTGAACTCCTTATGCTAAATAGGTCTGTGAAAAGTATCATAAGAGAAGTGTGAACCCCTTATTCTAAAATTATGTATATTTATAGATATTTTGAGTTTAATTATGGAGCCCTTATTTCATTTCAAATTCTACAGGTTATCAAACACATAGAATTTCGAGAGCATAGATGAGAAGAGGAAGAGCCAATCGTTGAGAATGTTGTTGTCCAAGGAAAGAGTATAAGTAGCTTGCTTCTAACTGATACAAATCATCATAATGGACTCTCTAAATGCCCAACCAGGGATGAAATATATAAGATGTTTTCCCAAGAATATTTTCTGCTAGATTATGAAGCTATGGAGGTGTAAATGAGCATTAAGAAAAGTGGTCTCTATGCCATTATTGTAAGACCCACCATTCTTCCTTAAAACGATGTTGTCATATGGGTTTATCCGCATCTAGACCCAAATACATATATGGTATTGAATGAAGCAGGAGTCTCAATCGCCTCCTTTCTACTAGTAAACATGCATAGAAGGTATCAACTGACAACTCCCGAAGTGTATGTGAACAAACTTTTTATGGATACCTTCAGAAGAGAAAACCCCAATATGGAAAGAGTTGGTCAAAGAATGGTGGGATGAATCACAAATGAATATGCATCCTTCACTGAGAAAGATATCAAAATATACCCCATCCAATATTTCAAGGAACCCTACAGACTACATTGATCAATAGATTATATGGAGAATAAGGGTCCAAAAATTTCATGTTAGAGTGGTACCTATTGCTCACTTTGTATCTGAAGGAGGGTGCATCTTCAACTGGGCCCAAATCTTGTTAGCCAACATCGTAGAAAATGCCAGGGAGGCTCCAAGAATAAAGGAACAAGGTTTTTACATGTCATCTTATTTAATTGATTTTGTGTGTTCTTCCATTACTTTTCCTATAATGGGTTGGGATTGGAACCCTAGTTTTTACATGTCATCTTATTTAATTGATTTTGTGTGTTCTTCCATTAATTTTCCTACAATGGGTTGGGATTGGAACCCTAGTTTACCTCCAGTGCATCTATATAGTTCAAAATCGTGGGAAAATAATTATAGGAAACACTTCTATGAAATGTGTGATCATTTTATAGAAACTTTATTTTTTACCATATACAATCAGTCCCTTCAGAGATTATAATAAGGATCCATTAAACTCATTAGAGATATAGGCTATTTTTATATGGAGAAACATTACACATATATCAATATTTTTGGGTGTACTGTTGTTCCTCACTTGTTGCCTAAATATGTACTAGATAGGGTGATTATGAGGGACATTGCCTATCAAATGGTGGAAGCAGGGTGTTGGAATTACTTCACACACACCTAGGATTTGTTTTTCCTAATGGTGGAAGAAGAGTGCTGGAATTACTTCCTCGATCTCCTCCTCACTTCACTCCGTTTCAGTGAATTAATTGAAGACTGGTAGACTAGTTAACTCAGCTAGGTGGCAGTTCACTCCCGTAACTAGCTGAGAGGCTAGACTAGGTGGCAATTTACTCCTGTAATTGTTGGTGTGTGTCCAGTTCACTCTAGACCACCATTATGGCATGTTCGCTTCTCCTCCAATGCGCATTGGTTGAGTTATATTGATTATATCATGTGTAAATTATTCATTATTCATAACGGTTAATGAGAATTCTTCCATTCTTTTCTCTCTAGCTTCTTTTTTCTCAATTTCTCTCTACAAATGTGTGTGGTATTTTATAGCTATATCTATTATGTGTAGGTTCAACACATTTACATGGTATAAGAGTTGACGAACTACTAAGAAAAATCTACACCAAATTATTTTTTGCAAGTACCAAAGATTGAAGATAGCGGAAAAATGGAATTCCCAAAAGAATTCATTATTACTCCTTACAATTACTTTGCATGGAAGGAGAGAATAATCATTCATCTTCTAACCATAGGATTGTATATGTTAACCTTGAATGTAGAGATAGAACCAAAATTATCCATCTAAAAATCCAAGTATCTAAATCGAATGGATGAAGCATTTAGAACAATTTGCAGTCTCATCTCTCCTGATCTTCTTTTTCACATATCTTCCTGTAAAACCCCCAATGAATATCGGACCACCTTGGAAGGGATCTTTGTAAAATAGGATGATATGATGGGACACATGATCGAGGTGGAATTGCTAACATTGGATCCAAAAAGCTTCGACAATCTCCAATATTTCTTTACAAAATACAAGGATTTACTATCACAACTCAAAGGTTGCGTGGTTGATAAATATAAGGAGGAGAAACAAATTGTTCTCACCATTCTATCCAAACTTGGTATTGAATTCTCCTTGTTCGTATCCACATTCCAATCAGTCAAATTCACCTCTAGAGCCACCTGGAATATGCCTTCTCTTGAGGAATTTATCGAATCCTTGACACAAGAGAAAACCAAGCTCATCAACATGGGAAAAATTAAAGGCCCAAAGGCACATGAACTTACTATGCAATATGACATCTATAAATATTATAAATATAAAGATAAGGACAAAAGGAAAGATCATGAAAATCCGAAGAAGGAAGGGTACTCAAAACCCTTCATTGATGCCTCTAGATCCAAAGGTGGAAAGGGAAGAAAAGGGGATAAATGTACATACTACCATAAATGATTCCATCCAGAATCTACATGCATGAATAAACAAATAGATCTAATGACTCAAACACTTTAGCAAAATAACCTTGGATATTGCATCCCTGAGGGTGCCAAGAAGAAGAATCCAGAATGTCAACATCCCAAGAAAGGAAATTCTAGCCATGCCTTGATTTCCATCAACTCCTCTCTCGATGCTTGGATTGTATATTTAGGAGAATCACATCACATGGAACACACAAAATAATTATATTCTTCATTGGATGCATGAAAAGGTCCTCCTATTCTAATGGGGGACAACTATCCAGTCGAGGTCACTGGAAAAGGAAGGATTGAACTCACCAATGGAAGCTTCGAGAATGTGCTGCACATTCCCAAACTTTCCGTCAACCTTCTCTCTGTGTATTAGATGATGAATTCCATCACCAGAAAGAAATTCATATTCACGCCTAATGCAGAGGACATCTATGACATGCAAATCAATTCCAGGGTTGCTACCGGTGAGGTAAATCATCAATCTAGATTGTATACATTTTCTGAATTTATTGAACCAGATTCTGCTTTACTGCTTACCCATGTTGATGAAAGTAGTAGGATATGGCATGAAAGGTTCAGGCATTTGAATTTCAGATATATGCAACAGCTTAGAAATAAAACATTGGTTTATGGTCCACCAGACATCCATTTCTCCAAAGGAATCTGTGAGGGATGTGTTCTTGGAAAACACCCTCAAGAGAAATTCACCAAAGGAAAGACTCAAAGAGATTCCTCTCCTTTAGATCCGATCCATAGTGACCTCATGGGTCCTTTTCCGCATCCATCAATCAGAAAAGTGATATTTTTTCTCATTTTTGTTGATGATTTCTCACGTTTCACATGGATTTACCTTCTCAGGAAAAATGAGAGGTCTTTCAACACCTCAAAGATTTCAAAGCCATGGTTGAGACACAGTCAGGAAACAAAATCAAAGTCCTCCGAAATGATAAAGGGGGAGAGTATGTCAATCATAAGATCCATAATTTTTTTCATGAGGCAGGGATTCGGTTGCACCACAAAGTTCCCTATACTTCACAACAAAATGGAGTTGTTGAGTGGAAAAACAGATCTCTAAAAGAGATGGCATCTTACATGCTACATGCAAAGTCACTACCATAGAGACTATGGGCCAAAGCACTTAATTGTGAAACCTACATCCAAAAAATATCTCCCCATAGATCTGTCAAGGATAAGACCCCCTACGAGGCTTGGAGCGGCCTCAAACAAAAAGTGACCCACTTTCATATTTCCGGTTCACGTGCATGGTCCTAGATTCCCTCTGAAAATAGGAAGTCACTTGATCCATAGAGAACGGAGTGTATCTTTGTTGGATACCCCGATGGTATGAAGGGATACATACTTATTGATATTTCCTCGGACCAACTCATCATTTAGCGAAGTGTTCAATTCGAGGAAAGTGCCTCACATGTACCTCAATAGCCACATGCAAACACCTTCATTCTTCCACTTGTCCAAGATGATGAGCATGCACATGTTGAATCTTATTCAGACGAGAGTTCTGATTCAAAGGATTCAGATGATCTAGATATAGATTTAGTACAGTCAGATACAGAGTCAGTGTATCTAGATGCATATGCAGAGCCACAACAGAGGCCCAAGTGGGCCCATACTACTCTTTAGGATGCAGGGGATCTTGTTGGTGATCCAACTGATACTAGGAGGACTCGATATGATTTTGAGGAGCCTCCTATTGCACTCACTGCCACTGAACCATTTCCATCCAAGCATATTTTCTTGGTTTAGTATTCATATCCACAGTCTTATGGTGAGGATGTTGGAAATCCCTTTTGGGAATCCGCCATGTAAGAGGAGTACAACTCCCTCCTCGAGAACTAGACTTGGGATCTGGTTCCCATTGCTTATGGAAGGAAACTTGTTAGGTGCAGATGGGTCTAAAGAACCAAGAGTTCATCAGATGGACATATTAGTAGATACAAATCTAGGCTTGTTTCAAAAGTCTTTCAGTAGAAGCATGGCACTGACTATGATGAGACCTTCGCTCGAGTAGCGAAGATGGATTCCATACATTTGGAACTTGCCATTGTGGCATCCAAGGGATGGGAAGTCCATCATATGGACATGAAGAATGCATTTATTCAAGGTAATCTCTTTGAGGATATATATATGGAGCATCCCCTGAGATTTATGCAGGACTCATCTTTGGTTTGTCAACTGAAGAAGTCTCGTTATGGCCTCAAGCAGGCTTTGAGGGCATGATATGCCAATATGGACTCCTACCTATTGTCACAGAACTTTGTATGTTGTAAATGAGACCCAAATGTATACATGCTCAGGACAACTGATTCAATTCTACTCTTAGTTTTGTACATTGATGATTTACTGATCACCGGTTTCTTGACTTCAACAATTGTTGCAGTCAAGAGGATTCTACATGACAATTTTTTTATGATGGACATAGGTCCGCTACACTTGTTCCTTGGAATCAAGATTAGTCAGGATGCATCAGGCATAAAACTATCTTAGGCCAAGTATGCATGATATCTCCTTGAGAGATTTAACATGATATCTAGTGAGGAGCTTGTTGTATCTCACACACTCCAGACTATACCTCTCCTATGCAGTTGGTGTAGTTTCTAGGTTCATGCAAGAGCTGCATGAGCTACATTGGAAGGATGCAAATCATATCCTTCAATATGTATAGGGAACCATCACCTTTGGTATTAATTATGTAGCAGACTCTACATTATATCTCATCGGGTTCACTGATTCTAAATGGGTTGACGACAAAAATGATTGCAAGTCCACATCTGGTTACTCACTTAGTCTTGGTTCTGGGCTATATATTGGCCGAGTAACAAGCACGCCACCATTTCTCTTTGTTCAACCGAGGAAGAGTACAAAGGGGTAGTTAACATAACCATTTAGGATATGTGGCTACAACATTTTCTCACTTAGTTGGGCATTTAGTTTCATTGGTCGATGGTCATATGGTGTGACAACGAGAACACTCTGAAGTTCTACAGATATCCAGTTCAGAGGAAGTAGATGAAGCACAATGAGATCCACGTGCACTACATCCGGGACTTAGTACATGAGTGTATTATCGACCTACAGTTATGTCCTTCAGTAGAACAAATGATAGACATCTTCACCAAGACCTTCATTAAGCAGAAGTTCCATTCTCTATGAATTCATCTTGGAGTGAAGGACACAGTTGCCTGGAAACTATCAGTTCTTATTTTTACATACATTGTACCTTTAGGGGGGGGTTTCCCATGAGGTTTTCCCTTTTTCCTCACTTTATTTCAGTGTATATTTTGTATTTGGGTACCTAACATGGCCTTGTTGTCAAGACCCATTCTTTATTTTCACCATAGTGATGTTCAGGGGGGTGTTGGAGTTACTTCTCACACACCTAGGATTTATTTTTCCTGAGGTTTTTCCTTTTTATTAGTCATTATCCAGTCTCCTATATGTTAGGAAGAATATTCCTCTAGGGAGAATATTATCTTTAGTTTTCACTTTAGTTTGACTAGTTGAGTGGAGTCTAGATACTGCATTGGTTTTTTCACCATGGAACATTGGTATCATCATCATCTAATGAGAATTATCCTTGGTATCATCACTAGTCTAGCGTATTATCAACGATTCCCTGATATCCTCCTCATTTCACTATGTTTCAGTCAGTTAAATGAATACTAGTAGACTAGTTAACTAATTTAGGTGGCAGTTCACTCTTGTAACTTCCTGAGAGACTAGACTAGGTGGAAATTTACTCCTATAACTATTGGTGTGTGTCCATATCACTCTAGATCACCACTATGGTGCATTGGCATCTCCTCCAGTGCACATTGGCTGAGTTATACAGAGTATATCATGTGTAAATCGCACATTGGATTCTCAATTTCTCTCTACAAAGGTGTGTGGTATTTTCTAGCTAGATCTATTCTATGCAGGTTCAACACTTTTACACAAGGATCATTGCATTTTTGTCAATTGGTTCAAAGGGACTTTGGGAAAATTTTCTCGTCAAAGTGGGAAATGTCACCTTACTAAATTTTCCCCATGCCAAATAGGAGGCAACAACTCTCAAAGAGTCATGCTTGTGTATTGGATTCCCTAGGGGTCATGATCCTAGAGGCATAGTAGGGGAACATATTAGAAAATTAGGATTTATAACCCCTATCAAACATGGTTTAGATGTCTTGGATACAATTTTAAAAGGGTTCATGTCTTATTATGAAGTTTCAAGTAGTATGCAAGACAACCATGAACAAAAAAAATTGCAAGTTGACTAAGAAGTAAGAAGGAAGATGGTCATTGATAAGAGAGAGAAATTGTTGGCCACTATGCAGGAAGAAGAAGAGGCCAAGAAAAAGGCCCGGGATGAAAAGTAGGTAGAACTAGAAAGAAGGGCTTCAAAACTAGAGGAAGAACTAAAGAATGAATATTATGAACAAAATACAAATACCAAGAAGTAGCAGGAAAATGAAAAGGCCAAACAAAAGGAGGAAGAGGAAAAAATGAAATGAGAAGAGGAAGAAGCCAAAAGGAAACAAAATAATACAAATAAAAAAAAAATAGAGGAAAAGGAAAAGAGGGAAATTGAAAAGAATAAGAGGAAGCCAAAAGGAAACAAAATAATACAAATAATAAAAAAAAAAAATAGAGGAAAAGGAAAAGAGGGAAATTGAAAAGAATAAGAAGAAATAAGAAGAAGCCAATAAGGTTTTAGAAGAAGAACAAAAGAGAAAAGAAGAGAAAAGGAGAAATGAAGAAGAGAGGAAGAGGAAAGAAGAGGAGGTGGTACAAGAAGAGAGATAGAAAGAAAGTAAAATTGAAGAAGATAAAGGAAAATAAGCTATCCATATCATTGTAAAGGGGCTTACCTTGCTCAATTCACATATCAACCTCGATACCCCATTGAATAACATACAAGAATGATTCTCTTATTCCTCATCCCAGCTAGTATATTTTGATGATGTTTTTGTTTCTTTAAGAGAATATTTTTACAACAAATAAAAAATAGGGATTGAGAAAAGATCAGAAAAAATGGAAAAGAAAAAAAACACTCTCACGAGAGAGTCATTAGAAAAAACAGTCTCATGGAAGTTGGGGAGAGATACCCAAACCAATGAAAGTTTCATAGCCTCATCCCTAAGTGATTTTATAGGAGATAATTCATTCACTATTAGTGAGATAAATGCTACACTGAAAAATTACAAATCCAAGGTATCAATATTAAGGATCAATTGAAACAATAAAAAACACAAGTGGAAGAGGTATTCCCAAAGCAGGCAGGTGAGAAATATCAACTTTATAAAGATGAAGTAGAATATTTTAGAAAATCACATTTGCAAGATATTAAGTTGATAATAATAGAGAACCATGAGAATTTTTCCCTCTTTGAGCAGCAGAGAGTGAAAATCGTTCAATATGAAGAAGAAGTGTCAAATCAAGAATCACAACTAAAAGAAAGAAACAATGTAACCAATATCCTTGAGGTCGTGAGGGAAGAAGCAACAATGGAAAACAAATAATTAAGGGAAGCCAAAAAAAACTTCTTCACTAAGTTGAATGACATCCAAGACTACCAGGAGGATATCATCAGGCTATCTAATGAGCTGGATGATATTAAAATCCAATAGACTAATGCAAAACATGCATTTGATAAGATAATTATTGTTAAGGTATACCAAAGGAGACCCTTTTAGACCTTGTCAATTTCACCAGGAAGGAACAGGGGAAAACTCATATTTTGATGGAAAATTGGAAAAACTCATATCAAGATGTTAAGGAAACAATAAGCCTCACCAACAAAGTCTGTGCTAGAATGTGTAATTATATTGACAAGTTGTTGTAACAATTTAAAATTCCAGTCATGGACAAGATTGCTCAAGTAGGACCTAGTAAACTAAGGATAACAAAGGTAGAGGAGAATAGATATAGTAGAAAGAAATCCACTGACCATCTTTGTAACATTCCCTAGCCCAACTGAGGTCCATTACATGCAGAAATACTCATAAATTAAAAAATTTAAAGCTAACTAATTTATTGTAGCTTACTAGATACAAATTACAACCAGATTTAACTATTGTATGTTACCATTAATTAAATGCATATACAACATGCTAAAAATGACATGAATCTAGATTCAATAATTTAACACAACAACATATAATATTTCTCAAACACAGAGTTAACACATAACAATTTAACTCATAAATACAACACATAAACAAATAAAACACTTATCTTTTATTTCAGTTGTGCAACTAGCTACTTAGGACAAACTTTCCTCCCAACCTTAGATTTTGTTTTTTTAATATCAACAACAAGTCACCCTCAAGTTGAGGCTAGCAATCCTAAAAAGACAATGGGCTCTCACTCTCCACTCATAGCTCATAAATCTCACAACCCACTTTTATTCTCCTACAACTATCTTGATTTTCCACCAGCTCTCTTCGTCTTAAACTACCCAACCCAAGGTCTATACCACTTAGATTATCTTAATCCATCTTTTGTCCCATTCATTTATCAATGTCTCTATGGCATAGGTAATTAGGAATCTCTCTGCTGGGAAACTCAAGGGAGATCATTACTAGGAAAAATGCAAGGAAAATAGAAACAACCACTTTTTTTTGAAGTGAAACTCACATATAATTTCACTCTTCAGGCCTGAAAACTTGCCTCTTCAATATTCTTCTTCAAATACACTCCAAAAATTCTCCAACATGCTCCAGAATTAACCCTCCATGGTTTCTCCAGCTCCAATCTCTTTTTTTTTCTCTTTGCTTGTTGTTTATGCAAAAACACTAACTCCCTAACACTGTTGTAACTAACCATACAAATTTCCTCTCCTTTGGTTTGTTTTATTGACTTAGAATCTTCCACAATTTGACTGTAATCATTCCCCATGCTCCCAATAACTATGGGATGTGACTTCTCACACTCACCCTCTTACATGTATTCAATGATTGGCTTTGGAACATTCAACAACAAATTAGAAGGTTCATATACTAAGAGTAATTTTAGGAAGTGAATGGAATTAATAGACATGGGTAATTCCCCTTTGGAACCCTCTCTTAGAAATTCTCCTAGTCGCTCCCCTCTCTTTTGTATTAATTATCCCCCATATTTGTCCATGTCCCTCTTGAGGGGTCCTAAATCCCTTTAACTCAAGAACAAGAACCAAACCCACCACCGAGGCCCAATTAGACTCTGCAGCATTTGATGGTGGAATGGTTCTCTAGATCTTGTGATCCAGCCAATTAATCGATGGGATTTACGTGGTGACTTACAGGATATCTTCTCACGAAAAAGCCTCCTTCAGTTTGAACGTTCGCTTTTTTGTATTTTCTCTTATAGGTGAGTCTGATACAAGATAAATGCTGGTATAAACCAGCTGGGTAACAAAGGGGGAATTCTTAACTACTGAAGAAGGCTGAGCTTGGGATAACCCTCATGCTCAAGAATGTAGACAATGATTCTTACACCTACAACAAACCTAGTATTAATACATTAACTTACTGGTATTTCAATTATTGATTGATATACAATTATCAAAGAAAATATACATGCAATAAATGATGGAAAGAAAAATAGTTTCTTTAGCTCTAATCATTAATCACACATTAACAAAACGATTTTATTCCCATCATTAGAGACAAGAACTATAAAACATTGAATCAAATAACTTATCAATAGATTCATAAAATCTTACTCATTACATCATCCATTCATGATATAGAGTTGGAAATAATTCCTCCTTAGATCCAATCATACACACCTTTGATGACAAACATAAGTTTGTCTCTGACCCTAAACATGACTTCTCAATTAAGGTAGTTCATAAATAGTTCTTTACAATTCCAAAAATGAGGTTCTTTGTAAAAACCATCGACCCTTTCTAACAGGTCAATCCTCTTATTTATAACAAATTATGAACTAAAAATAACCATCAAAAGTGAAAGCTAAGTAAAACAAAACATCACCACATGGTGCTTCCAATTCTCATTCTTCTAAGAGTTATCAAATGGTTTCACTTGAGTGTATGACTCTTCTCATACTCTGATCATTTGAAAAAGAGCTCCTCACATGTGTTGGCATACAGTAATCTGTGTTGGTCCATTGGGACCAAAAGGATCTCCTTTATCTCTACTGACCATGCCCAGTACTTGATTACTTTAACACTTAACTTTTGTAACACTGTCTGAGCCTCGATCGAGTGCTCCATGAACTGTTGTACTTGATATGGCACCATGTTCACCACCTTTTCTATCTCTACAGTCCACGATGAGTATTGTTCTTCATGTAGTTTGACTATGTCACGCAAGTCAACAAAGCCCTCGGGTGTGCCGAATTCTGGGAGACCAATGTCTCTCATCGCCCGATTGATCTTGGTCCAACTCTTTTCACAATCAAATCATTTCTATTGGATCTCCTGATGAGGTTCTTGGGTCATTTTCACCCAGTACTCGGTCGACTTCCTTATACGGTCGATGTTGATGTGCCTTAGCACCTGAATGTCGTGCTCTTCGG
Organism: Picea abies; assembly: GCA_900067695.1. Lineage (NCBI taxonomy): Eukaryota > Viridiplantae > Streptophyta > Pinopsida > Pinales > Pinaceae > Picea > Picea abies. The sequence continues at coordinate 6,888 of CBVK0100228186.1, read as the reverse complement.
CGTCTCGACCCTGTTGAACCACATTGATTTAATAAATTCTCTCAACCACTTAGAGGGCCTTATCATACCAAATTTTCATGTCTGTTCACATTGCCATTGCCATAAGGGTATCTTCCTAGAAATCAACTATCCCTGTAGTGCAAAGGTGTCGCTCACTCGTGAATTTACTGTAGGAATCCTGGAATTTTCTTCTCAGGAACACCATGGCCTGCATGGATTCTTGATAATATTTTTCCAAATGGTGTATATACTCCAACTCCTTTAGCATAGTGGCCAAATCCTCTTCATCTTTCCTTTCTATATCTAAGGTGGCATCTGTGATTTCCATCCTTGCGCCGATAAGCTCTGACGTCTTGGCATGCTCCGTGCTAATCAATTTCTCCTCTGTGGTGATAAGGATGGAAATTTCTAGAGTAAGCCTCCTCTTTTTAGTGGTTCTCTTCATGATGGATTTCCTCTTTCAGTCGTAGGCAATGGCTTGTAGATCAATGACCTCATTCACAGGTTCGGAAATTTGTTTCTCTACCCAATTAAGAGTGTTTCCCAGGATCTTGACGGTGTATATATGTTGAAGACTAGGTTCTTGAACCTCTTCTATATGTCCCAAAAGTTCGACCTCTGGTTGTTTCTCGTCGGGAGGTAGAGTAATGGAAAGAATTTATGAATTAGGGGAAGGATCGGTACTTACTTGATAATCGGCTATCCAGATGCCTATTTCCTATTGTGGAATTTCTCCTTCTTGTTTGCCTGATCCTAGCACATCCATCGAGCTATCCACTTGGGTCCCCGATGTTGGGCATATAACTAAGAGGGGGGGGTGAATCAGTTATGTATATAAGCTTGAAACTTTTCCTATTATTTTCTGATTCTTTCTAGATTATTATTTAATGTGTTTCTAATCACTTAACATGCATATATATACAATATTTTATCTATCACACAGAATACACAAAGACATTGATTTTCATGAGGAAACCCATAAGGGTGAATACCTCTTTTTCTTAGGATGTCAATCAAGCTCCAACTTTCATGTACATCACAGTGTTTGAGCTCCAACTCAAATATGAGGCTACAATCTCTGATAGAAATCTACAACTTGCAGAGAGCACCAAATCTCAGATTTCTCTAGCACCAACTCTTAGATTTCTATAGCACCAACTCTCAGATTTCTCTAGCACCAACTACATGGAAGCATCAACTCCCAAGTTTCTCTAGCACCCACTAGATGGAAGCACCAACTCCCAAAATGTCTTCTAGCATCAACTAGAATTTAGAGGACTGCAATCCTCCCTAACACCACCCTACCACCCTGATTGAATCTTACACAACTTTACTTACTTCCTCTATCTCTGATACGGTCTGTTACAACTCCATGTCTCCTCTGCCTCCTCCAGCTTCTATTACTCTATTCCGCTTCTATACTCTGCTCTTTCTCCTGTTGCGCAATCACCTATCTATTTTTCTTCTCTTCTTTATTTATACTATGCGCTATCTCTACATGTTATACACTGCACCTCTAATCTCTAGTTCAGGTAATGTACACAGTCACATTCTGCCCACATGCATAACTATCGAAAAAGCACACCTTCTCTGTTCTGCATCTTTTCCTCACCTCGAGTCCTCTACCTGATCATCATGCAAACTCTTCTTCTTCCTTGGCAGTTATGTGGTATCTCTTCATCATCAATGGTTGTTATCCAAAGATTCTTTGGCTTCAATGGAAGTTATCCTAAACCTGTTCATAACTAGCGGTCGTTATCCTGAGATTCTTTGGCTTTTATGACAGTCGCAATTCTTCATCTTCTCTGCCAGTTACAATCAGTCATTTTTGGATTCTTTGGCTTTTAAACCCTTTCCTTCATGTGACCATCGGTGGTGTCCATATTCTTATTCAAAAGGTTCTACGTGATCTTGGTCTAGCGAGTGCTATCTCCTTCTTTCGATATGACCTTGGGTGATGAACTCATGTGACCACATGATTGCAAGCATGTCCAAAGTTGGTTTGAAACAAACTATGTTTCACCCCACAATTTACCTCAAGTCTCCATGTGTCCTTTATCCAAAACCTTGGTTTCGATTGTAGCCCACCTTCATATTTTTAAAGTTCTCACACCTTCAATCCCCACAATGCGATGGGACCATCGATCTCACGATCTTGACGGTGCTCCTGAACTAATGGATAAGATCTAATCTTCATAAATCGACGACTGTGATTTACTTTGTGATCCGGGCTCTGGGAGTTTCAAATCTAAAACCCTGCTTTCCTCGGTACACCAATATTCTGGAGTGGAGGATCTAGTGACACGTGTCCCTCTCATATTAACATTCAAGATCTCCTTTGGGTCTCCAGACTCTGGAGAATTCAAATTTCAACTTCTCGTTTATTCTAAATGGATATCTTTTGAAATGGAAGATCTACTTACATCTGTCCTCTTTAATCCAACGACTATCCTTCGCTCCAGGACTTCGACCTTTTCAACTCTTCAGCGTTTCTCTTTTCTATGAATGCTTTCATCCAGAGTCAATGATCTATTGACATGTACCCTCCTACATGATCAACGATCATGAGTGACTTCGACAATTCTGTCTTCGGGAGTTTCAAATCCTATGCACTTGTTTCTCTCTGAGTGCTTTCACCCGAATGAATAATATTCTGACAGGTACCCCTCCTGGTGATCAATGGCCAGGGTCTTCTTTAGGTATTTGGTGTTCAATAATTCGTGACTTTAAGCTAATCGCTGCTTCATTCTCCTCCGGAGTGGTCACCTATTGAATAATTCATAAGCATTGGAGACCACTTGTTGTTGGTTAACACTTCCACATACACTGTCCTTCCACTGAACTATATCAACGGTTGAGAATGCACCCGAAGTGATCTTCAGATCGGACAATTGAGAGCGACTTTGGACCTTTGTCCTTCAAGACTTCGAGACTTTTGACATTTGTTGGTGATGAAACTTCTGAAGTAAATATCTCGGAGTGAGGCAGCTTGCTTATGTCACTTGTTGACATGGCACGAGCCAATTTCCTCTTGACACTTGTCATCATCTGATTATGCCATGCGTACTTGCTAACGTGGTATTCCACATGTCCTTGTTGATGTGGTATTCCACATGTCCTTGCTAACGTGGTCTGCCACATGTCCTTGCTGAGGTGGTCTACTGACATGGGTGAGACATGTAGGTAGTGTAGTGGAGGTGGAGGCAGAGCATGGTAGTGGAGTGTGACGTTGGAGTGTGGAGGTGGTATGTATGAGTGGTTTGGTTATTTTCTTGGAGGGGGGTTAGGCGGTAAGTGGTAATGAGTGAGGGGGGTCCGAGTGGACAAGAAGGTGACACGTATGAGGGTTTGTTGGCCCTTGACCAAGTTTTGGGAGATTCTTGGTGATAGTGACCTATTTTGGGAATTCGACAGCCTGTCATAGGAGGAGCACAATATGAAGCGGAGATCACGGGATCTTGGCCCACTTTGGGATCCTTTTTTTGGTTTTTTGGGAATATGTAACGGGAATGGGATGTAGGCCCATGGGTTTACCCATGTTTAGGCCTATTTTGTATGTATAAATAGAAGGCTAGGCAATGTAAGAAGTAGTTGAAGTTGAATAGGAATCTATATGATGTATGATAAGTGCAAGTATAGTCTGTAAGCTCTTTGTGCATGAGACTTGCAGAGATAAGTGAAGGTACTTGTAACAGATTGTGGAAGGCTGAGTGTTGTAAAACAAGGAAGAAGGATCTAGTGAGCTATGTGGATCTTCTGTCCTGTGCGAAGTAAGGTTTTCGATGGCTTTTTTCTTGTAACTGATCGACTGAAGATAATAAATAAAAAGAGTTGGTGGATGTAGCCCCGGGGTGTGGGTGAACCATGTAAACACTGTGTTGTGTTGCTTTGTGCTTGTCTTAATGTGTTTATGTATTCTTTTACTAAGTTCTTTGAGATCATTAGATAGATTTTCTTATGCTTAGTGCTAATGACCTATGAGAATGTTAGATTTGATCCATATGAATGTGCTGAGTGCTTGATCTGCTAGATTTGGCCTATCTATTGATGCTAAGTGCTTAAGTACGTTATATCAGTATGAATTTTGCGAAGCCCTATTTTATCAGCGAAGTGATCATGGATTGTATACTGAGGAACTAGAGGTGCTAAGTACTTTATTAAGTATTATAATCACATATCTGTGTCTCAGCTAAGGTTGTAGACACCTAAGTCTTGCAACCACCGCTTCCTCTACCTCAGGTGAGACTTCATATTCTTCGCAGGTGTTGCCGAAAGGGCCGCTAGTTAGGGATTTGTTGGTGTGCTATTGTAGCGTTGATCCCTCGGTCTTCCCCTGTGCCAACAAATGGTTCTATTGTCGGGACTTGAAACTATAATTGTTGGGAACTGAGAAAGAAGAAGCTTTGTGCAATGATTCATCTTGAAATTGTGAAAGATTTGTGTGTAGATATGTGCCCTAGTGCGAAGTATTCTACTTGACTTATAAATATCTGTGCTAAAAGAAAGAAGCCTGATATGAAGAAAAGAGGTCAGATCTGAAGAAATGAAGCAAGATATGAAAGTTTTGTGCTATAAGAAAGGAAAAAGTGAGAATTTCTGATTAAAAAGAGGTAAGCTCTGCAAGCTCTATGCTCTGATAAAGGTAAGAATAGTTAAAAGTTTTAGATCGAGAATCTTTGTGCTCTGTAGAAGTAAGATAAGTGGAAATTTTTGTTTCTAGAGTATGTATCTAGGTATGTTTAATAGAGTCTATCATAGTTTGGAAACTAGGGTATTAATAGATGAAAGAAGATTTGATATGACTAGATCTGATAAGAATAGTGAAATATATGTTATACCTATGCGTAGAAAGAATGTTTGGACTAACAAATGGATGCAGGATCCTAGAAAGAATTGTTTGCAGGATAGCTACCATGATCCTAGTGTGCAGTATAGGAGGAGATTGGGATCATTTAAAAGAAAGAGAGGATGGACCCTCTATTACAGTTGTAGACAACCAAGACATCTTGTTAAGGCATGCCTTGGGAGAAGACCTGGTTGTCTTTGTTGCAAAGCTATGAACCATGAAGTGTTGGATTGCCCTAGAATGATTATTAAGATTGAAAGTATGAACATAAGACAAGAAAACCGTAAGGCGGATCCAGAAACTAAGGCTATAACAGAACCCCAGAAATAATCAGATAAGGTATTTCTACAGATGAAAGAAACCTTGAATGACCACCAACATGTTAGATTATCAGAGATCTTTAAAGAAAAGGAATGCACCGAAGCAAGAATAGGATGCTTTGACATTGACTGTGTTCTAGATGAGGAAACACATGTGAATATCATGACAGAGAGAACTTGGGAAGATATAGGAAGGCCTGCTATGATTCCTTCATTAGGAGGAATAGGGTTATTCAAAGGAAAACTAGTAACCCTATGTGGAAATCTCACTCAGATATCTATGAATGCCAAGGGAACTTCAACATAATAATATTTTTAGATTGTTCAATTTATTGAGGACCGTGCCCCATTTACCATGTTACTAGGGAACCTTGGATTGAAAGAGATCAAGCCAGACGAAAAGAAGAAGAAGAAGTTTTGGAGCAGAAGAGACAAGAGTTATAAGATTTCATGTCTAGAAGGATCGCATACTTGACTGAAGAACAGGAGAATAGGTCGAAGCTACTTAACACTAGAGACCTATATGTCAAAGATGCAAGAACATTAGAAGACTCACAGAATATTGAGGTACCTATCTCTAATAAAGAAGAGGTGTTAATCTCGAATCCTAGGAAATAATATCAACAACACGTAGTGACTATGTCCAAAGACGATAAGAATCAAAATGGAAAAAGCTCTACTGAGACGAAGCTCACTGGGAGGAAGTCTAGAAAGCTAAGTAAGAAGAGAGCTAAGTTTGAAAAGTTATAGAAGGTTCCAGAGGGAACTTCACAGACAAAAAAATTGCAAAATGGGAGCTTCGTCAAGATATCAAAATAGCAACACATGGCACTTTGCCATGATGAGGCAATATAGTTGTTGGGACCGATATATCTATTCGACTAATGCTATAAATGGGTCAGAAATCATTTATAGCTCAACACCAAACCATTGAACTGCACCATAATGAAAAAAACAAGAGTTATTGAGGCTTCATACCCGTTACAAGTGAATCGTTGTCAAGTTGCCTATTTATCCCATCGCGCTATGCACGAAGAACACTTTTGCTAACCAATAATTTGAGCCCGTAGACCAAGTGAATTGTATACAGTGATCAGTTCCCTCTTGTTGTTTATTCTAGTGCAATATCTGAGTTAATTTTGAACCCAATATTATTAATCTCGAGCACGTATGTCCAACGAGCTCACTGCAGTTGAAGAATCAGTAACATAAGTACTCCTCAACTTGATGACTAAAAGAGTCATGTCGGAGAGAGGATTGTCTACCGGTCTACAAGCATCATCGACGAAAGGACTACCAGCATCTCTGTCCACTACTTGAGCCAGACCATCACGACCCGTAGATGAGAAGCGAATGAAGCACAAAGATGATGTCGTGAATGCTAAGTTGATTCTGACCATTTTACCTACCTATCTACCACCTCTGATCGACGCAATAAAATGAGAGAGTGCTCCCAAGGACTTTGAGTATGAATTGGTCACTGCATACCTCTCGAAGGGGATACGCGCAGTTCACGTAGATCAAGAAAATATAGCAGCATTGAATTTTAGCAACTTCAATCTCAGCGACAGGAAGGTCTATAACATGCTCACCCCACATAAGTACCTGACTAGGACAAAAGGAAAGAATTTAAGGAAAATTCCTCAGTGATGGACCCATAACCTCATACTACAAGATACTAGATATATAAAATATGCAAAATAGAAATGAAATGCTAGAAAT
>CBVK0100228185.1:0-25657 GCA_900067695.1 Picea abies | reverse complement strand
GCTCTTCCGATCTCACTGTTCTTCTGAATGTGTTGGATCTGAGATCCTTTTGGATCTACGATTGTTGTTTAGACAAAATATCCTTTCTTCCGCAAATACCCCTTAGAATAATGATACAGTTTAAACATGTGTAAGTTCATGCCTTTGACATAATCGATAGGTAGTGGCACCATCCAACAACAATGAAAAGAAATAACGAACCTTTAAAACTTCAAAGGTGCTTCAACTTGTAATTTAAATATAGTTGGAGATTTTCAAGGGTAAGGTGCACAAGGACAATAAAAATCAATCCCAACACTTCACAAAAACTTTCACTGCAACTGGTACTACAACTGGAGCTGGCACTGCAACTGACATGAAGGAACTGACACGAAGGAACTGGCATTACAACTACAATTGATACTGCAACTGCAACTGCAACTGTAATTGATACTGCAACTGCAACTAGTACTTCAACTGCAACTTATGGTTTTATGAGGAAACCCCAATTTCTCAAACTTCAAATTTTGGAATTCTGATCTAGGGAAGTGATGTGCCTTGCTTGGGTGCATTCCTAGGTGATCTTAGTTTCACCAATGTCCTCCAACAAAGGTAAAAATGTCACTCTTGGGTTTGTGCAGAAACCCTAATTCAACAACAACTGCAACACTCGAAATTGAATTTTGGAGATAGTGCATTGAGGCTAGCCACTTCTTATAAACTGTGACTTGGTCTCTTTCAGGCTTGCTCTGACACCATGTTGATATTTTACTTATGCATCTAACAATTACAATTCTTTATTATTACAATCATTTAATACATTAACTGCATATCTAAGATCACTGAAAGAGAGGCAATCAGAGAAACAAGAGAGACACAAAGATTATCCTGGGAAACCCTCTAGGGGAAGAAAACCCATCAAACTTCCTCAATATAGATTAGCTAACCAAGAACAATCCTTTTCTCCAAGAGAGAACTAACAAAGCAAAATATCCTCCTCTACTCCTTCTCCAGGGAAGAGTAGGACACCACTTGACCAAGATGAATCCAAGAGATAGACCCAAAACCCTCCTTGACGTCACACCTAGCTGCAACAACGTCTCCTCTAAGACTTGCACACTTTTATCTTGTTGCAGAGCTTGTGAGTGAGTGAATAAGTGAGGTGCTAGCCTCCCTTATAAATAGTAGTCTGGCCTCCTTAAATTAGGTCTAGGCCGACCTGTCAATTTACCCTCTTAAATTACATTTTATTATCAAGGCACAATAGGGCCGTCTTAATAAATATAATATAATAAAATTCTTTAAGAGTTGTCTTGGTCAAATACAATAAGGATATCTTCTGAAGCTACTCAATCCTCAACAATTTGTACTCAACAATCATCTTAGCATTCCATGCAAAAGTGAACAAAAACACCAAGTTAATTGGAGTACAATTGCACCCTTAATATTTTTATTTTTAACTACAAGTACACTTTGCAATTTGATTGAGTCTCATGCCTTTCATTATCAGAGGCCAAATGTATATACACAACTTGCATATTGCTACGCTTGCAACTTCCAAATTCTTGATTCTTTGTATGTGATTCCTATTCATTCAATTTAGAGTGCTCCATCTTTACCATAGTCCGACTTGCTATGGTCATGTGTTGGTTACTCTCCCCCGCAACATACCCTTGTACATTAATGCTTTGCAATCCAATATAACAATGTCTTAATGCCTTACAAACCACACTTATAGTTTATTAAGTTCTTGTAATCTAACATTGCAATGCCTTCTCCATGCTGCAAATGGTGCTTGTTATCCTACTTGAACTTGCAATATTTTGGGCATTGCAATCTTCTTGACGCTGCAACCTAACCTTCTTAATCTACAACCTAGATTGTGGTGTGCACATTAGCCTATAATGATTGCGAAACAGAGAGAGATACTGGGATTCAGTTGTTCCTTGCTACTTTGTGGCATGTTTCCAATGAATAGTATAATGAGTTTCCCATTGATCATTTTACACTATGGAGGGATCTTCATGAAGGTTTGGAGCAAGATTCGAAGTTTTTGCATGATGACAATGAGGTTGTGGATAAGATATGAAACTTATAGTAGGATCACAAGGAAATTGTTTGTCTATAACATCCAAGAGAATTTTTTTTATGAGAAGTTCGAATATGGTTGCACATCGAACTTGAAAAATAGACAATTCATGGAAGGACTATTACTATGATATATTAGAAACTTGAGTCAAAATTTGGAAGCGAATAAAAAATTAGAGACTTGAGATAAATCTTTGAGCATTGATGAAGATGATCAAGAATTATACTCTAGTACAACCTTATTAAAGGACATAAAAGTGGATGATGGTGTAGATGGATAACAACATAGGAAAGTATGAATTGTATACAAAACCAAATCACCAAAAAATGCAAATAAGTATAGTGTAAAGACCAAAAAGTAGGGAATGGATGTTAAGTTTTGTTACCTTGGGAAGTGGTCCCCTAGTGTTATAGGTGTGCCTAACACTAAAGGGGGAAAAGTACCCTTCCCTCACTTTACTTTATGTTATAAAGTCAAAGTGACTTTATGAACTCATTAAATGCTAAAGTGACTTAGGGAACTTAAGTTAAGGGGGAGATTTAATATCCACCCTTGATATTTGATGGCTAAGATCTAATCCTAGCCTTTGATCCCTAGGTCTAGCATATGAGAAGAACAAAAGCAAAGAGAAGGGGAAAGGAGGGCACATTGTTCATCTTGAGAGGAGGTGAAACAAAGAGGAGAAGAAGAGAAGAAGGGTGCACACTTTGAGAAGAAGGCCACACAAAGGAGAAGGGTGCACTTGTAGTTGATGAGGGGTGGTATTGAAGGGAGAAACAATAGAGGATGGAGGACACACTTTTTGAGAGGAACATGGCACAGATTCCAAGGATTGTGCAACCATGAGCTGGGTGCAATTTCCAAGGAAGAGGGAACAAACTTCAAGGCAAAGTTGGCTCAACTTTCAAGGATTATTTTGTTGATAAATTTGAGATAAGTTTGTAGCAAACTTGTTATCTCAGCTATAATATTTTTCTTGAAGCTCCATAATAAATTTCCTCTTCACTGGTTTTCCCCTTGAGGGTTTTTCTAGGGTCATGTTGACCAAAAATCTTTGAGTAAAATTTCTGTGGTTTGCTTATTTTATTATCAACATTTAAGTTGAAAATATCAAGAGGTGTATCTCATGTTTTAATGATTGTTTTAAGACTAATTTCTGGACAACAATCTGTTCCTAAACTAAACCTTATAACAAAAACATTAAATGAGCATGATATCAACATTGGAGGCAGTCTTAAGTCTATCCTAAAACAGACTTGTAAGTGACCATCAAACAGTCCCAAACAATGTCAAAGATAGACTTGTTGGAAACCTCTAAAGAGCCTCAAATTTCTTCATGGTATCAGAGCCTAAGGGCACAAGAGGGCCGGTATAATTTGTAGACAATGGACATAATTTTTAACTCACCTTGACATCAGAGTTCTTTGGTCATTTTATCATCAGTTGGAAACCATGTGAGTGTTGATATTATGGTAGCTGTGGGAGGTATTAACCTCCACATGTAACCTTTGATGAGACTAGAACATTCCAAGAAGCAAGAAGAAACCCTAAAGCATTGGATATAACCCTAGAAGACAAGTCGGCTAAATGAAATACTTAATATTGAGTTTCTAGCCTCTATAATGAGAATTCGGCCTAGATAGATAAGGAGGAGAAGTATAAATACATGATGTCATAGCTCATTTAGAAGACACAACTCGCAATTGCAGAAATTCAGTGGTGACATGTCTGGAGGGTAGCTGCAGCTGCAGTTACTGCAAACCTGTAATTTCGGTCTTTTTGGGTTGGAATTTTTGATCAGTTTTAGTTATCTTTTCTTGGTGCATTAACCTTCGTTGGCTATTTATTTTCTACCAAAATTATTCTCTGTCAAGGTTAAGGTGCTCGGGGGTGGCATTTTTGCCTATGGTTGGTTGAAAATATTGCTATATTGTCTATGGTTAAACGAGCACACCCACTTTTATAATAAGCTATGGGCCCACACCTCCTTCATTCAGTCTAACCATTAGAAGGAATATAATCCATAAGATTATTAGGATCGTTGAAGAACTACCATTAGGGTTTCTAGCAGGTGTAGGCACTGAAGCATTGCCACTAGGGTTACTAGCAGGTGCAGTTGCAAAACCATAAAAACCTCTTTCCCAACACCTTATGATGGAACACCTTAATCAAGGAGAGGATATTATAGTACGCCTTAGTCCAATGCACCAATCAACACTCTCAGCAGGCAAAAACATCAAGGTGGAGATTCTAGGTCAAAGTCAAAGTTTGACCAACTATTAGTCAACATAAATCATGAATGAAAAGATGGATCATCTACACTATTAAGCTCTTACAGGAACTCTTGAAGATGACATGTGGATAATTGACAGTGGAGCTTCAAGGCATATGACAGGAGACCAGGTCAAATTCTCCAGTCTAAATGAAAATAATACATCCTACAAGGTATAACTTGGAGATAAGAACACCTATCCAGTCGAAGGAATTGGTCAAGCCTCCATCAAATTGAAAACAAGTAACAATGTTCATTTGAGAAATGTCTTATATGTACATGGTTTAGAAAATAATCTTGTATCTATATCTTTCCTAGAAGACAAAGGAAATAGAATAGCCTTTGTAGATGGTCAAGTACTATCTTGGTCTAGAGACTCCAACATAGAGAATGCTAGAGTTATTGGAACTCGTGAAGGAAGACTATATAGACTACTAGAACGTAATGATGAAGCTCTTATACATGATGAAGTCAATCCCAATGAACTTTGGCACATAAGGTATGCTCATCTTAACTATCAAGCATTACCTTTCCTAAAAAAGATGGATGAAGGAATACCAGAACTACAAGCTACACATTAAGGAATTTGTAGAGGATGTGCTCTTGGTAAAAATGTTAAGAAGCCATTCTCAAGTATCAATAATAGATCTAAGGAAATCCTAGATCTAATACATTCAGATGTTTGCAGTCCAATTCCAGTCAAATCTCTAGGAGGTTTCCTTTATTATGTAATCTTCATAGACGATTACTCAAGAAAGACTTGGTTGTATCTCCTAATGATAAAGGATGAAGTTTTCAACAAGTTTCAAGAATTCAAAGAAGAAATAGAAAACCACACATGCACGAAAATCAATATTTTGAGAACAGATAATGGAGGAGAATACACATCCAAGGAATTTGTTGCCTTTTGAAAATCAGCAGGGATTAGGAGGGAGCTAATCGTTCCTCATAATCCTCAACAAAATGGTGTAGCAGAAAGGAAGAATAGATCCATTGAGGAAACTGTGAAGGCACTAATGAATGATCAAGGTTTGTCCATGTATTTATGGGGAGAAGCAGCCATGAAAACAATATATGTTCAAAAAATAATTCCCCACAACATACTGAAAGATATGACTCCAGAAGAAGCCTTCTCAAGAAAGAAACCCAATGTGGAACACTTAAGAATCTTTGGGTTCCCTGTTTACATTCATATCCCCAAGGATAAAAGGAAGAAACTAGAACCCTCATGAAAGAAGGGAATATTTGTTGGATATAATGAATCATCCAAAGCCTACATAATCTATATACCAGAACAACATAAATTTGAAGTCAGCAGAGACGTGACCTTCAATGAGAATATGGATTTCAAGAAATCTATAGAAGAATCCATAGAAGAAGAAGAATATGCAGATCTTAAAGAAGAAAGCACCCATATTCTAGAAAGTCAAAATGAAGAACCATAACAACTTGATCATCTGATGCAACCACGTGAACCTATTGAACCAGTCACTATACCCAAAACTAGAAAACGTCTAGCCTAGCTTGAAGCTACTCTACAAGAAGCATAAAGACTCAGAGCCCCAAGTGGCACCTTCAGAGAAAGAAAAAATCCCAAAATATTCTCCAGCTATGCAACATGTATGACAAAGCTTATAAATGAAGAAACCATCACATTTGAAGAAGCAACTCAGAAGAAACAATGGAAAGAAGCCATGACAGAAGAACACCAGTCTATCATGAAAAACAAAGTATGGGAAATCGTGCCTAGACCCAAAGAAAAATCAGTGGTAACTTCAAAATGGGTCTATAAGATCAAACATGTAGTAGACAGAAGCATGGACAAATACAAGGCAAGGTTTGTAGCTAGAGGGTTCTCTCAAAAAGAGGGAGAAGATTATGATGAAACCTTTGCTCCTATTGCCAAATATACTTCTACTAGAGCCATTATATCTCTTGCTGCCTCCATGGGATGGAGTCTACATCAGATGGATCTAAAGACAACTTTCCTCAATGGAGCAATTGAAGAAGAAGTATACATTGAACAACCTCAAGGATTTGGAGTAAATTCCAGAGATACTCATGTTTGCATATTAAAGAAAGCCTTGTATGGACTCAAACAAGCTCCAAGAGCTTGGTATGCTAGAATAGACAACTACTTAATAAGACTTGGTTTCTCTAAAAGTCATGCATATCCAAATCTCTACTACAAAGTTGTGAACAATGCACCTGTGATTCTACTACTATATGCCGATGACTTATTCTTGACAGGTGAAGAGTCTCTCATCACCTAGTGTAAGAAGGAACTAGCCTCTGAGTTCGATATGAAACATATTAGTCTCATGCACTATAACTTGGGACTAGAAGTATGGCAGAAGCATGGTGAAGTCTTCCTTGGACAAGGAAAGTATGCAGTAAAGATTCTTCAGAAATTTGGAATGATGGATTGCAAATCCATGGCCACTCCTATGACCATAGATATAAGAAAAGTAAAAGACTCAGATTCTGATCCAGTAGACTCGTCCCTATATTGGAAATTGATTAGGTCGTTGATGTATCTAGTAAATACTTGACCATATATTTGCTTTGCTGTAAATACCTTAAGCCAATTCCAGGTAGAACCAAGACATGAGCATTGGATAGTTGCAAAGCATGTTCTAAGATATATTTGTGGGACGCTAAACTATGGTTTAAGATATACTTCATCCAGTGATATACAACTTTGTGGATTCATAGATTCAGATTAGGCAGGGAGTGCAGAGGACAAAAGAAGTACTTCAATGATGTGTTTCAACTTGGGCTCTGCTATGATATCATGGACCAACAAGAAACATAAGTCTGTCGCACTTAGCACATCAGAAGTAGAATATATCGCAACATGTGAGGCATGTACCAAAGAAGTATGGATGAGGAAGCTAATTTCTGCATTATTTGATCAGGTACCAGATTCGACTGTAATATATTGTGACAATCAAAATTGTTTAAGGCTATCCGAACACCCAGTGTTTCATGACCGGTCGAAACATATTGAGATCAAATACTACTTTATTCATGATAAATTCTAGGAAGGAGAAGTGAAACTCCAATATATCTCCATAGATGAGCAGGTAGTAGACATTTTGACAAAGCCTTTGTTTAGAATAAAGTTTGCATACTTAAGGGACAAGATGGGGCTTGTGGAGATAACTCCCTTAGCTGAAAGGGAAGAGATGGATCCCCAGGTTGGGAGGGAGCACTGATATATGTTATTGATTCATGGGCAGTTCCTTTCCAGTTCAGAAAGTGGTTTGAGATTTCTAACAGAAAGACATTTTCCAGTTCGAAAAATGGTCCAAATCAGACAATCATTTTCGTAATGAAAATGGTCTGATAGATTTCTGATGTACCATAGACAATGGTTCCCCTTGTGGCTAGTGTGGGGGAATGGTCTAGGATAATCATTCTTCTTGGCAATCACTTTGAGTAGTGGTCTGCCTCACTGAGCAATCATTCTTTCGAAGTTCATAGCTGTGAGCAGTTTCAAAGAATGGTCCGTTTTGGAGGTTGGTGCAAGACAGTCATTTCCTTAGGAAATGGTCTAGACAGTCATTCCCTAGGGTAGACTCATTCTCTCCAGGCTGCACTATGATTAGTGCTGGAAGAATGGCCCAATTAGGTGAATGGTCCAGGTTCAACAATCAGGGATAGGCATTCCCTAGAGAAGACTCATTCTCTCCAGGTTTCCCTATGATTAGTGCCAGAGGAATGGCCTAGTTAGGTGAATGGCCCAGACTCAGAAATCAAGGACAATTATTCTTCTATGCTTAAGAAGAATATTCTAGATAGCCCATGGCTGATGTATTACCTTCTAAGGACATATTCTCTTCCAGATCTCATAGATGTGAGTGGAAGAATGTCCCAGATGACTCAATTTGTATCATGATATTGTTTATGTATATTGATATCAGATGATACGATTGTTATAGAGAAGGGAGACTATCCAGTTGGATAGTGATGGTGATGCTACCAGTTGAATGGTCTGTTTGTGCTCAAGACCATTGAATTTTATACCTCCCTAGCTAGGAGGGAGTGTTGATATTATGGTAGATGTGGAAGGTATTAACCTACACTTGTAACCTTTGACGAGACTAGAACATTCCAAGAAGTAAGAAGAAACCCTAAAGCATTAGACACAAACCTAGAAGACAAGTCGGCTAAAGGAAATATTTAATATTCATTTTTTAGCCTCTAGAATGAGAATTCGGCTCAGACAGCTAAGGAGGAGCAGTATAAATACAGGATGCCAGAGCTCATTTGGAAGACACAGCTCAGAACAACAAAAATTCAGTAGTGCGCACTGCAAAAATTCAATGCGCAAATCTGGAGGGTAGCTGCAACTGTAAACCTGTAATTTCGGTCTTTCTGGGTTGGAATTTTTGATCAGTCTTGGTTATCTTTTCTTGGTGCATTAGCCTTGGTTGGCTATTGGTTTTATACTAGAATTATTCTCTGTCAAGGTTAAGGTGCTTGGGGGTGGCATTTGTGCCTATGGTTGGGTGACAATAATGCTATATTGTCTATGGTTAAACGAGCACACCCACTTTTCTAACAGTCAGTAGGAGGATTGAGCATGGAGGATAAGCTAGTTGGGGTCGATAATTTCTCTCCTTGGAAGGCTAAGATAGTTTTTATTTTGGAGGAGGGTGAGATATGAGACATTGTGGAGATTCCTGTGGTTCCTCTTATAGATGTAGTTCTCTTGGCAGAGTTAAGGAAGAGAAACATCAAGGCCAAGAGGAATATCCTAGATGTAGTTAAAGACCATATTATTCCTCATGTTTATGGTAAGGACTTTGCATTTTAGATGTGATAGTCCTTGTGTAGCCTTTACTAGATCCCTAATCAAAACTAGAAGGTGGTGCTCCAAGAGAAATTGAGGGGCACTAAGATGACTAAGACTGATTCGGTTGCTTCATTCCTCACGAGGTTTTCAAAGATTCATGATGAGTCGACATATGTGGGGGAGGTAGTGGATCCATTAGAGTTGGAGAGGACAACCTTAAATGGATTATCCAAACCATGGGAGAGATTTTTATGAGCCATTGTAGCCAAAGAGAATATGCCTAGTTGGGAGAGGCTACGTGATGACTTTGTACAGGAGGAGCTCAGGATTGGCTCATGATTTACTAGTCAACAACATGGTGGGGATGATGCCAAGGATATTTCTCTTTCTGCAAAGGGAAAGAAGAATAATAAGAAGGGTCCCAAGGGTGGGGCCAAGCAACAACAAAAGGGAGGTGAGAAGCAGAGAGATATGAGAAAAGTTAAATGCTTTATTTGTAACAAGATGGGGCACTATGCTGGACAATGTCCCAACAAGAAGAAGAATAAGCAGGGTGATACAACAACACTAGATGAGGAGGATGAGTTTGCCTCTCAGTTTGAGAGGGAGATGTCCTTGCTTGTCAGTTTGACTATAGTTGAGACACCATCTAATGTATGGTACATAGACAGTGGAGCATCCAGTCATATGTTTGGTGTTAGAGAGCAATTTACTAATCTTACAGAGTTAGGGATCAAATTGGAGATAATGTTTGGGAATAACATCATAGTCAAGGCAGATGGATGTGGCATAATTTCCTTTCAGAGGGAGTTGAGGCCACCCATGGTGTTCGAGGACGTCGAGTATGTCCCTGGGCTGAAGAAGACCTTGATATGAGTTTCCACCATTCATGATAAGGGATTTGAAGTGTCTATCTAAGGTGATGAGGTCCCCATTCACCCTAATGGGTCTAGTGTCACATCACCTAGAGTGATTGGGACTCGTGATGAGAAATTGTACAGACTCATCTTTCATCCATTACACGCTTTGTCTAGTAGTAGAAACATAAGTCAGTTGTGTGAAATTTGGCATAGGAGGATGGCTCACTTGCATCATAGAGATTTGAGGGTGTTGAGGGATATTGTGATAGGATTGCCACAGTTTGACACTGAGCATCATGAGGTTTGCAGGGGTGTGCTCTTGGGAAGTACACCAAGACTGTCTTTTCAAGTAGTGACAATAGTTCAACTGGGATACTTGATTTGGTACACTCTGATGTGTGCTGGCCCATGTCATCAATTTCCTTGTGTGGATGTGAGTACTATGTGACATTCATTGATGACTACTCCAGGATGACCTGGATCTATTTCCTGAAGACCAAGAGTGAGGTATTAAATAGGTTCCAAGAGTTAAAGGCTCTTGTGGAGAACCAGATAGGGATAGATATCTAGGTCTTGAGGTCAGACAATGGGGGTGAGTATACCTCCACATAGTTTAGATACTTCTGCACCCAGGAGGGTATTAGGAGACAATTGACTGTTCCTTACAACCCCAAAAAGAATGGGGTTGTTGAAAGGAAGAACAAGGCTATTTTTGGTGTAGTGAGATCTATGTTGCATGATCATGGGTTACCATTTTTATTATGGGATGAGACTTGCAGTGCTATAGTGTATCTATGGAACAAGAGTCCACATAGAGCTATAGGGAGAAATACTATTGAGGAGGCCTTCACTGGGAGGAGGCCAGATACTGGACACCTTTTCATATTTGGGTGTCTGACTTTCTCTCATGTCCCTTATGAGAAGAGGACAAAGTTGGATCCCACAACAAAGAAGGGGATCCTAGTTGGATACAACAAGGTCTCAAAGGCCTATCAGATCTACATATCAACACTGAGGAGAGTTGTGGTGAGAAGAGATGTTAGATTCGAGGAGGATAGATCCTTTTGGAGATCTTGTGAGTTGAGAGGCAGAGTTGAGGAGGTCCCCCAAATACAGGATGATGCATCACATGGGACACAACCACATGTGTCTATTACACCGAGTTCATGGGTGACTAGTCCACCTAGTACAACTAGAAGATCACAGGTGTCTGGTACATAGATCACATGTGCATGTGCTTCAGGATATCATACATATATGGTGAGATCTATGGATGAGACTGAGGGGCATGAGGGTACTACTCCATAGGAGGTTACTTCAGAGAAGGGGAAATTGAGATGGTTTCATGAGACCTTGAAGGAAGCCAAGGAGTATGTTGGTGAGCCCCATAAGTTGATGAGAGAGAGCAGAGCGCCATATAGGTTTCGTTCCTACTTTTCCATGATGACTAGAATCACAGATTTCGAGCCCACTACTTTTGAGTAGGAAACATAACAACAGGTCTGGAGAGATGCCATGCAGGAGGAGTATGATTCCATTATGCGAAATGATGTGTGGGAGATGGTGCCTAGACCAGAGGGGAAGTTAGTGGTGACTTCCAGGTGGTTGTACAAGATTAGGTATGATAAATGGAAACATTGAAAAACACAAGGATCGATTTGTGGCAAGAGGATTCTATTAGGTTAAGGGGATTGAATATGATGAGACATTCACACCAATTGTAAGATACACTTCCATCAAGAGTATTATGGCCATTGCAATAGATATGGGTTGGAAGATCCATAAGATGGATGTGAAGACAACATTTTTGAATGGTATTATAGAGAAGGAGGTATACATTGATCAACCACATGGGTTCGAGGTGTTTGGGAGAGATTCCCACATGTTCCTCTTGAAAAGTGCATTGTATGGTCTGAAGCAAGCTCCATGAGCTTGGTATTCCGCGATTAACTCTTGCTGCAGATGGGATTTGAGAAGAGTGAGGTGGATATGAATCTCTATTATATTTTTTATGGGGAGGATACTCTCATTCTTATCCTATATGTTGATGACTTGTTTATCACTGGAGGGGAGGAGCTCATAGTTGATTGGAAGAGGGGTCTTGCTTCAAAATTTGAGATGAAGGACATAGGAATGATGCATTATTTCTTGGGGATGGAGCATTGGTAGGAGGATGGGCACGTATTTCTGGGACATGGGGAGTATGCAATGGATATTCTGAACAAATTTCAGATGGAGGATTATATACCCATGTCGACATCTATGGTCATCAACTGGAGGAAGCTTAGTGCTTATGAGTCCTTGGTGGATGCCACGAGATATCGTCAGTTGGTTGGTTCATTGATGTCTCTGGTCAACAACAGACCAAATATTTGTTTTTTTGTGAACACTCTCAGTCGGTATATGGTGGAGCCTAGGAGAGTGCATTGAATAACAAAAAAAACATGTTTTGAGGTACATAGTAGGGTCAGTAGAGTATGGTTTGAACTGCATCAGAGGTGATGGGGTAAGGTTGATTGGCTACATAGACTCAGACGAGGAAAGATGTGTAGTTGATAGGAAGAGCACTTTAGGGTGTTGTTTTGGGTTGGGATCAACAATTGTTTCCTGGTTCATCCGGAAACCAAAGTCAATGGCATTGAGTTCTCTTGAGGTAGAGTATATGGTGGTTAGTTAGGCTAGCTGTGAGGCTATTTGACTTCATAAGTTATTGGTTTGTCTATTTGGTCATGAGTTGAGGCCTACAGTTATTCACTGTGATAATTAGTTTTGCATTAAGTTCTCTGAGAATCTAGTCTTTCATGATAGGTCAAAGCACATATAGATCAGACACCACTTCATCCATGATTAGGTTCAGAGAGGAGTAGCTCACCTTGAGTACATATATACTAATGAGCATATTGTTGACATTCTCATGAAGTATTTTCAAAGGGAAAAGAATGTCTACTTCAGAGACAAGATGGGAGTGGTGAAGAACACTTTCCTCAGTAACAGGGAGTGTCAAGTTTTGTTACCTTGGGAAGTGGTCCCCTAGTGTTATTGATGTCCGTAACACTAAAGGGGTAAAAGTACCACTCCCTCACTTTACTTTATGTTATAAAGTCAAAGTGACTTTATGAACTCATTAAATGATAAAATGACTTAGGGAACTTAAGTTAAGGGGGAGATTTAATCTCCACCCTTGTTCTTGGATGGCTAAGATCTAATCCTAGCCTTTGATCACCATGTCTAGCATATAAGAAGAAAAAAAGCAAAGAGAAGAGGAAAGGAGGGCGCATTGTTCATCTTCAGAGGAGGTGAAAGGAAGAGAAGAAGAGAAGTGTTGGAGAAGAAGAGAATAAGGGCACACGCTTTGAGAAGAAGGGTGCACAAAGGAGAAGGGTGCACTTGCATGAAGGAGGGCACACTTGTAGTTGATGAGGGGCACAAAAATGGAGGAAGGAGGCACACTTGTTGAGATGAAGAGGACATAGATTCCAAGGATTGCGCAACACATGAGTTGGGTGCAATTTCCAAGGAAGAGGGTGCAAACTTCAAGGAAAAGTTGGCTCAAATTTCAAGGAGTATTTTGCTGCTAAATTTGAGATAAGTTTGGCTGTAGAAAACTTGTTATCTTTATTGTAGTATTTTTCTTCAAGCTCCATAATAAATTTTCTCTTCACTGGTTTTCCCCTTGGGGGTTTTTCAAGGGTCATGTTGACCAAAAATATTTGAGTAAAATTTCTATGGTTTGCTTATTTTATTATCAACATTTAAGTGGAAAAGATCAAGAAGTGTATCTCATGTTTTAATGATTGTTTTAAGACTAATTTCTGGACAACAAATGTTTCCTAAATTAAACCTTATAACAACAACATTAAATGAACATGATATCAACATTGGAGGTAGTAAATATTAAGTCCATACTAAAACAAAACTGTAAGTGACCATCAAACAGTCCCAAATAGTGTCAAAGTTATTCCTTTTGGCAGCCTCTAAAGAGCCTCACATTTCTTCAATGGAAACACTGATCGCTATTTTTGTCTCAAGGATCAAAATTTGTGCACATTGATTTGGGGGATTGTAAAGGATGTGCCAATGAATGTTACATGAATCCTTGTTTAGGTAAAACTACCCTTGAAGGATCAAACTGGAATATGATACTTTAAGAAAATGAATGATATAGTGTAGAAAGTGTGGGGAATGGAGGCATCTTTGGTGGAAATGTTCAAATTTTAATTAGGCAAACGATTGACAACTATAGGAATGGTACAAACATAATGATCACGTTGATAATAGTTTCCAAGAACATGCTAGGCAAGCTATTGAAAATCATGTGAATGATATGGACTTAATGATCATGATGATAATAGTTTCCCAAAGAATTATACTAAGGTTGTTAACCTTATAGAAGATGAATCAAATGAGGATGCATTTGTAGTTGTAAGAACTAAAACCAAGACTTTAAAGGTTACCTTGATCCTTAATAGTGAAGTATATGGAAGAAGTTAGGAAAGTTGTGGAAGTAGAACAACCAAGATATCTACAATTAAGGATATAAGGGGTTATGATTGTCCAAGAATAATGTATAGAATTGTGTAATGTGGATACTCATTAATTAGACATTAAAGATTTATGACCATTTCAAGTTAGAAATATTGTTAATTAAATTCTTAAATTAGCTCAAGCCTAGGTCTTGAGCAAATGGCTCTTGGAGGCTTGCAAAATAACCATAATAATGGAATCTATAGTGATATGGAATGTTGTGAAGATAAGCCAAATGGTAGAAAATCTTTAAGAGGAAAATTTGTTCTCGTTTTATGGAGGATAAGGTCACTTACATCAATATTGAAATTTGGGGGACAACTTGGAGTAATATAGTTGTAGGTAGTGAGTTAGGTCTTTTGAGCAATTTATGCTTTATTTTACTGGGTTAATTCATTGTATTTTAAACAAATGTTTAGGCTTCTAATGATATGGAATATGCTGTGATATGGAAAGATATGATGGTAAATCCAAATGGTAGTCACTCTTTAGGAGGAAAGTTTATTATTGATTAAAGGAGATTAAGGTCACATCAATATTGAAATATGGGGGACATCCTTGAGTAATATAGTTGTAGGTAGAAAGTGAGGTCTTTTGAGCAATTCAAGCTTTAGTGTACTCGATTAATTCACTATATTTAAATTTTTTTTTAGGCTTCTAATGAAAAATATGGGCAATTTTTTTTCTTCTTTACAACGGTGTGCAACATTTTGAAACACTAAATACATTTGAACTTCCACAAGAGTTAGGTGTGAACATTCTCTCTAGAAGTATTGCATAAATTGGGAAGCCTACAATTTGGATTTGGATTTTGAACTTTTGACTCTATTTCATAGTAGTGAGATTCATTCATATTGGCCTTTGATGTATGGAAATTAAACAATGATACACAATTCAATGAATTTTCCATATAGTGCATATATGGTACAATGAATTTTTCCTTGTTTTCCATGTGAAGAAATCCATAATAAAATATTTCATTCAACATGTAACTGAAGGTACACAAAGTGAGGATGATATCTCTTATCCTTGTTATTCTTTTACCATAAATTCTAAATCATAGATAACCATTTCTCTCATCAACAACAAAATTAACAATTGTCACATCAAACAATACAATAATAGTCTTTCCTTGAGCACTCAAGGACCCTGCATAATTTACACCTTCAACAAAGAGGATTATACCCAAACTATCGAGCAATTTCCTCATGTTAGCATAATCCAAAGATCTATAAGAAATTCACATTCAATCCAAACAAATAAATTTCATTCATCAAGAAAAATATCATACCTAAGTTATTACAACTGAGCTCACAAGTTGGATTACTACTCTTGACTCTTTACCTTGCCAACTACTAAATGGCCTTCTAGTTTCCACTGTACTGTACCTAGGGAAAAATTATTTCCTTCAGATTATCGAGCTATGTGGGATCACAATTAGGAACTCAATAAAAATGATAGTAGGATATGCACCAAT
Source organism: Picea abies (assembly GCA_900067695.1). NCBI lineage: Eukaryota > Viridiplantae > Streptophyta > Pinopsida > Pinales > Pinaceae > Picea > Picea abies. The sequence continues at coordinate 9,655 of CBVK0100228185.1, read as the reverse complement.
AGTGGGGTCTCCAACCTTTGAATAGGTCATAAATGTCACTATTGGCACAAGGGAAAACCCAGGGTTCAACGCTCAAGAGTGCACCAACAAAACCCTAACTACCAGCCCTTTCCGCAACACTTGCGAAGTAGATGAAGTCTCACCTAAGGTAGAGGTAGGGGTGTTTGCAGGACTCATATGTCTGCAACCTTAGCTGGGACACCGATCTATGATTATATTACTTAGCAACTACCTAGTGTAGATTATCCATCAATATTCAACCCTTAAGATACTTCACAGATGGCACATACCATCACAATAAGTACTTATATTTAAGACGATTCAACACTTAGCCACAGAAAGATAGATTAGATTCAGCAGATCAAGCACTGAGAATTTTATATATCAGATCTAACATTCATTCGTATCTTATAAGCACAAAGCATATCTAGATCTATCCAAACACATCAAGGCATTTAGCATCAGGTTGAAGCACATAGCACAACACACAAAGTTACCATGGTTCACCCCCACCCTGGGGATACATCCACAAAGTCTTCTTCTTTATTATCTCGGTCAAGCAGTTATATCACAAAGCTCCAATAATCCTTACTACGCTCAGGACAAAAGATCTGCGCAACTCTCTAGATCCTTCTTCCTTGCACCTCAGCACTAAACTACAACAACTTGCACTGAGCTCTGCAAGCTTTTTAAAATCATACACATAAAACTTACAATATGTAGCAGATCACACAGATCTAGTTACTAACACTAATCCATCAACTATACATCACATAGATGTACTCCTTCTCCTCCTCCTATTGCTTAAGTATCTATTTATAGATTACAAAAATGGGCCTAAGCATGGGAAAACCCATGGGCCGACATCCCTTTCCCGTTACATTAACCCAAAACCCTAAAAGGTCCCCAAAAGTGGGCCGAGATCCCATGATCTCTACTTCACCTGGCGCTCCCTCTTTGACAGGCTGTCGAAGTCCAAAAATGGTCAAATATGACCAAGTGTTCCTCAAAACTTGGTCGAGGGCCAACAAGCCCCCAACACTCACTTGTGACTCGTCCTGAGTCACTTTGGTCTGATCAAATCTGATTCAAATGTCTCGAGCTTGGCCCGAGTTACTTCGACCTGCTGCAGTGTCACAACCTCTTTCTCAGTAAAATCTTGGATCACTGCGTCATTTACTGGTCCTTCCATGCATTGTTTTGCAACGATAACAACCTGTTCAAGCTCGGCTACCTGGATCTCAACTTCAGTGAACAGTTGGAATTCTTTCTCTTGGACAGTTTGAAGTCGTTGAGAGGCTTCCATCACTTTACTTTGCAGCATGTGTACCTACTGTTGGGTGGTGTGTTGTTCTGGAAATCGCTTCATTCTTTCGATTGGGGTCAAGGCCTTCAGCTGCGCCTGTAGCGTATTTGCATGCTGCTTGGCTTCTTGGAGCTGTGTTTCTAATGTATACAATTCGGGGTTCTCTGTGAGGTTCTCATAGGTCTGGGCGCTTCGAGCACTCAACTTCTTATATTCCAAAGCCAAGGTTTTTAACCTGTTAACTGTGCTATGAGAAGTTGCCTCCCTTAGATCTCTTACTTCTTGGGGAGTCTTGGGTATGGTATGAAGTTCTAGATCTACGATGCACTGTTGAATTTGATGGATTACTTCTTCAAGTTGTGTCACCTGTTGAGGGACACGTTCTTCAATATTCACTTCAATGACCGTCACAGAGCGAAGTGCTTTGTGAACTCGTTCCTTCACATCAAGTTGCTCTGCTAGCAATTAGTCCTTACTCTGCTGTAACTTCACTTTCTCCTCCTCCCACTTTTCTTGTAAGGAAAGATGTTCCTATTCTGCCTTCCTTTGTTATACTATAAGTGTGCTATGTACTTGTGCCAAAGCTTGGGTGGCTTGCACTGTGTCTTCGTGAGCTCGTCGAAGGCGTGCTTCGATTTTCTCGACGATCTGGTGTAGTTGAGTGGGCTCATCGCTTGTTCTTGCTATTCCCGTTGTCAAGGGAGTAGTAGAAATGGCTTGGCTAGGCTGGAGTGCTTGCTGTACTTCTTGAAGTTCACCCTTGAGTTGGCTGGATATATTCTCCTGCTTCACTTCTTGCCTTTCTGTGATCTCTAGTGAGGCATCATTCAACGCAATGATCAAGAAGTCGAAGTCGTCCTATGTGAGGGTAGTCTTAAACGTAGTCTGGGTGGCCTTAGTTTTCTTCCAGGATGAGGGCTTTGGTGGGGTGACCTTCCTTTTGTTAGAGGGCTCCTCCTCCTCTCTAGGTAGAGTAACCTCGCCTTTGTTTTTCTCAACCTCCATGCCACCTAGTTCTTCACCATCACCTCCCTGCGCAGGTGAGAGTGAAGTAGTCCTTGTGGATGTGCTATGGATGTCTTGAACTTCATCATCCTTCTTAGTCTTTCTCGGTCCAGGTGTATCTAATATAGCTTCAGGGCTTTCCACGTCAGATATTTCTGTGGGGTCCGCTGGAACAAGGAGGTCCGCTAACCATTCCTTAGTAATCTACTCCAAGTCTTCATCTAGCAGCTTGTAGTATGTCTGGAGTTGCTGTTTGTGCTCATCAACGCGCGCTGTGATATAGGTGAAGTGGTGGTCCACGCTGAATTTGATCAAAGGTCGAAATCTATGATCGTGTTCGGTGTGAGGCGTGGTGTAGACTGGATGGCATTATTAACTTGGTTGTAATAAGTGTGGAAGATGACATTGGACTGCCACTGCTTGTTCATGTCACTGGAGTACCATAGCGTACAAAACTTCGCGGCCAGTGGTTCGATCTCCAGAAAAGTGGCACCTTACGGTAGCTCCCAGGCGATGAGTATGAGAAACCAACTAAAGTGGAACTCATACCCCTGGTCTTGCGCTTCTTTGCAGTCAAGCTCTAGCTGATTTACAAGGTACTTCACCCAGTTCATTTGTAGTCCCTCTTCGCACTTCCCTGTGAGGTCAACTACAAATCCAATCACTTGTGTGGGTCTATTCTTACGGACTAACTTTCCTGCGATCATCTAGAAACCAAGACACACTGCTGCATTCTCGATGGAGGCTACCTTGTAGCATCACGTTCTCTTCTCTACATCGCCATATATGTCTTTTATTTGTTGGGTGAGAGTGCGATCTATGGTCTTTCCTAGGTAAAATTCTTGTGGGTCAAGGCCCTGCATGCTTAGCCCTGTGATACGATTGATCAAAATTGGATCCACCGTGATGCGACGATCCAACCACAGGTATCCTCCGTGGTAGCAGGACACCAACAATATGACACATGCATTTACTTCCTGATGCCTCCCGAAGTGAGGAATCTTCATTACATTGAGGAGGGTCAACTGTGCGAGGTTATGGGTCCATTACCGAGGGAAAATCTTCGGGTTCCTCCCTTTTGTGATAGTTAGGTACTTGTGCAGGGCTATCATACTGTAAACCTTGCGATCTCCAAGGTTAAAATCACTAAATTTCAGCGCAGTGAGCTTATCCTAGTTAGCACGAACTGCGCACACTCCTTTTGGGAGGTACGCAATGACCAAAGCACAGTCAAAGTCTTTGGGTACAATGTCTCGATTCACCATGCCGCTTAGTGGTGGGATATATCTAGGCAAGATACTTAGGATCATCTTCACAGTGGCGAATTCGTTTCCAAGCTTAGATCATCTTTCCGAAGGCGGTTAAGATGGTCCTGCTCGAGCAGTGGAGGGGTAAGCTGGAAATTCTCCCGAGGACGATGCCTGTACACCTGTAGACACTCCTCACTCTGACATGACTCTCTGAGTCATTAAGTCGATTAAAACTTCTTCAACTATTTTCTTAGCAGCGCTGAGCTCATTCGACATACAAGCTCGGGTCAGCTAGCTCGGGTGTGAAGGAATTCAGGGACTACAATGAATAATATGGAAACAAGGTAATGATCTCAGGGTGAATTAATCTCAGGTTTCATGCTCCAATTCTCACTTAGCAAAAAGTATTCTGGTGCATGGCGCGATGGACTAAGTAGGGAAACTTAGCAACGGTTTGCTTGCAACAGGTATGATCCTTCATTAATTCCTGTTCGATCCATTATGGTGATTTTCAACGATTGGATGAATAACCTTTATTTATTTTCTGCCCGTTTGGAGTGGAATTCGAACAGATATATCATCCCCAACGACTATATTGCTTCATCATGGCGAAGTACTCTATGTCGTTGTTCTGATATCTTGACGAAGCTCCAATTCTGCAATGTTTCTTTCTGCGAAGTATACTCTAGACATTCGTGTGACCTTACAATATTAGCCTTTTTCTTTCTTAACTTTCTAGCCTTCTTTCTAGTGAGCTTCATCTCAGTAATGATTTTACCATTTTGGTGCTTATCCTCTGTGGTCTTAGTTGCTTCGTGCTGTTGAAATTCTTTCCTAGGGTTCTTGTGTAATACTTCTTCTATGTCGAAAATAGGTAACTCAATCTTCTGTGGATCCTCTAGCGTTCTCTTAACCTCAACTAAATATTTGCGATCGACTCTTCTGTTCTTCAATCAAGTGTGCGATCCTTCTAGTCATAAATTCTCTTAACTATTGCTTCTTCTATTCCAAAACTTCTTCTTCCTCGTTTCGTCTGGCTTGTTCTCTATCAATCCAAGGTTTTCCTATGAGCATGGTAAATAGGGTGTTGTTTTCAACAAATTTAATAATCTCAAAATCCTTCTCTGTCGAAGTTTCATTAACAGTCATAGGTATCCGGGTGAGCCTTCCACATAGGTTTACTAGCTTTCCTTTGAATAAACTTGTTCCTCCTAGGGAAGGGATCATGGCAGGCTTTCCTATAGCTTCCCAAGTTCTTTCTGGCATAATGTTCACTTGTGTTTCTTCATCAATAATATAGTCAATGTCGAAGTCCCCTATTCTTACTTCAACTTGCTCCTTATTTTTGAAGATCTCTGGTAATTTGACATCTTTATGTTCCTTCAAGGTTTCTTTTATCCGTATTAATATTTTCTCTGATTCTTGCTGTGTTTCTTCTATAATCTTAGTTTCTTGGTCTCCTTCAGGGTTTTCTTTCTCCATATTCAACTTTTCAAGTCTAGCAATCATTCTAGGGAAATCCAGTACTTCATGGTCCATAGCCTTACAATAGAGGCAACTAGGTTTTCTCCTAGGGCATTCCTTAACAATATGTCCCGGTCTTCTGCAGCTGTAACATAGGGTTAATCCTCTCTTTCTCTTAAATGATCCCCAACTTCTTCTGTACTGCGCACTAGGATCATGGTAACTAGCCTGCAAAAAAGTCTTTCTAGGATCCTGCATCCACTTGTTAGTCTAGACATTATTTCTATGCATAGGTATAACATATCTATCATTACACTTATGAGATCTATTCATATCAAACTTTCTTTCATCTATTAATTCCTTAGTTTTCAAGCTAGGACAAAATCTATCAAACATACCTAGATCCATGCTCTAGAAACAAAAAATTTCACTTATCTTACTTCTACAGAGCACAAAGCTTCCAGATCTAAGAACTTTTGACTATTATTACCTTTATTAGAGCACACGGCTTATAGATATTACCTCTTTTCTGCAGATCTGACTTCTTTCTTTCAGAAATTTCCACTTTTACTTTTCTTAGAGCACAGAGCGTTCATATCTCACATTCTTTTCTTTGAATCTGATCTTCCTTTCTTCAGATCTGACCTTATTCCTGGCACAAAGCTTCATAGGTCGAGTAAAAAGCTGTACACTAGGGCAACTGATCTACGCACATAGCTTCCTTTTGTACAAAGTTTCTTCTTCCTTAGTTCCCAAAAATCACAGTTTCAGGTCCCGACAATAGAACCATTTGTTGGCACAAGGGCAGACCCAGGGTTCAACACTCAAGAGAGTACCAACAAAACCCTAACTACCGGCCCTTTCGGCAACACCTGCGAAGCAGATGAAGTCTCACCCGAGGTAGAGGCAGGGGTGGTTGCACCTTTTGTGTAGCTTTGGCCTCGACATCTGGGCTTCTAGTGTCAGATGGATTCAAGCGGTTCTCTTGTTCTTCTATCAATTGTGTGATCCTTTTAGTCATGAAATCTTTTAACTCTTGTCTCTATTGTTCTAAAACCTCTTCTTCTTCCTTCCTTCTGGCTTGATCTCTTTCAATCCAAGGTTTTCTGAGTAGCATAGTAAATGGGGCGTTGTCCTCAATGAATTTGATAATCTAAAAATCTTCTTCTGTCGAAGTTCCAATGACTGTCATAGTTATCTGAGTGAGTTTTCCACATAACATTATCAATTTTCCTTTGAATGGTCCTATTCCTCCCAATGAAGGAATCTTGGAAGGCTTCCCTATAGCTTCCCAAGTTCTTTCTGGCATAATGTTCACTTGTGTTTCTTCATCAATAATATAGTCAATGTCAAAGTCCCTTATTCTTGCTTCGACTTTCTCCTTGTTTTTGGAGATCTCTGGTAATCTGACATCTTTATGTTCCTTCAGAGTTTCTTTTATCTGTATTAATATTTTCTCTGATTCTTGCTGGGTTTCTTCTATAATCTTAGTTTCTTGGTCTCCTTCAGGATTTGCTTGCTCCATATTCATCTTTTCAAGTATAACAAATCATTCTAGGGCAATCCAATACTTCGTGGTCCATAACCTTACAACAAAGGCAACTAGGTTTTCTCCAAGGGCATTCCTTAGCAAGATGTCTCGGTCTTCTGCAACTGTAACAAAGGGTTAATCCTGTCTTTCTCTTAAATGATCCCCAACTTCTTTTGTACTGGGCGCTAGGATCATGGTAACTAACCTGCAAAAGAGTCTTTCTAGGATCCTGCATCCACTTGTTAGTCCAAACATTCTTTCTATGCATAGGTATAACATATCTATCATTACACTTATGAGATCTATTCATATCAAACTTTCTTTCATCTATTAATGCCCTAGTTTTCAAGCTAGGACATAATCTATCAAACATACTTAGATCCATGCTCTAGAAACAAAAAATTTCACTTATCTTACTTCTACAGAGCACAAAGCTTCTAGATCTAAGAACTTTTGACTATTCTTACCTTTATTAGAGCACAAGGCTTACATATCTTACCTCTTTTCTGCAGATTTGACTTCTTTCTTTCATAAATTTCCACTTTTACTTTTCTTAGAGCACAGAGCGTTTAGATCTCGCTTCTTTTCTTCGAATATGATCTTCCTTTCTTCAGATCTGACCTTATTCCTGACACAAAGCTTCATAGGTCGAGTAAAAATATGAGCACTAGGGAAACAGATCTACGCACAGAGCTTCCTTTTGTACAAAGTTTCTTCTTCCTCAGTTCCCAACAATCACAGTTTCAGGTCCTAGCAATAGAACCATTTGTTGGCACAAGGGCAGACCCAGGGTTCAACACTTAAGAGCGCACCAACAAAACCCTAAATACTGGCCCTTTTGGCAACACCTGCGAAGCAGATGAAGTCTCACCTGAGGTAGAGGCAGGGGTGGTTGTAGGACTCAGATGTCTGCAACCTTAGCTCAAACACCGATCTGTGATTATATTGCTTGGCAATTACCTAGTGTATATTATCCATCAATATTCAACCCTTAAGATACTTCGCAGATGGCACATAGCATCGCAGTAAGTACTTAGATTTAAGATGATTCAACACTTAGCCATAGAAAGATAGATTATATTCAACAGATCAAGCACTGAACAATTTATATATCAGATATAACATTCATTCATATCTTATAAGCATAAATCATATCTATATCTATCCAAACACATCAAGGAATTTAGCATCAGATCGAAGCACATAGCACAACACACAAAGTTACCATGGTTCACCCCCACTTTAGGGCTACGTACACAAATTATTCTTATTTATTATCTCGTTCAAGTAGTTACAACACAAAGCTCCAATAATCCTTACTACGCATAGGACAAGATATCTGCACATCTCGCTATATCCTTCTTCCTTGCACCTCAGCACTAAACTACAACAAATTACACTGAGCTTTGCAAGCTTCTTACAATCATGCACATAACACTTACAATATGCAGCAGATCACACATATATAGTTACTAGCACTAAGCCATCAACTATACATCACATATATGTACTCCTTCTTCTCCTCCTATTTCATAAGTATCTATTTATAGATTGCAAAAATGGGCCTAAGTGTGCATAAACCCACGTGCCGACATCCCTTTCCCGTTACATTAACCCAAAACCCAAAAAGGTCCCCAAAAGTGGGCCAAGATCCAGTGATCTCTACTTTGCTTGGTGCTCCCTCTTTGACAGGCTGTCAAAGTCCAAAAACAATCAAATATGACCAAGTGTTCCTCAAAACTTGGTCGAGGGCCAACAGTCACCTCCGAGGAGACAATATCAACAACATTGCGACAAACTCATAGACTAAACTCACTATGCAATTTTCCTATTTATTTAACTCCCAATTTTGGTGGAAATATAGCAATATTTATGGATTGGTCAGTTAATCCCCCTAAAACTCATGGAAAACCCTCTTGTTTGTATGATTAACTAGCATAGACACCTCATCTCATAAAAAAATAGATAAATTACTTTATTTCCAAAATTAAATATTATTCAACACCTAGGGGGATTCCTCTCACAATTTGTAATGTATTTAATTATTAATTAGGGTATTATCACCCCTCTCTAGGTGTCACCAAGAGATAATTCCAAACTTAGTTAATTCCTTAAATTATAATTACATTTTTTCATTGATATACTATTATTTTTGAAGTGACTCAAAGTGAGTATTTATGTAAGTCAATTAATTTAGTGTCAGGATTACACACCACTAGATGGAACTCTAAGGAATGCCACCTCCTATGAAGAAGTAGGAACCACACCTCCAGTCCTAAATTATAGCCGTGAGGCATACCGCCTCTCATTGTAGAAGTACTCATAATAGGAGCTACACCTCTACTCCTAGAAAAATTGAATAACCATATTCCTAACTTCCTCTACCACATATATTTTTATCTTGGAACTAATTAGGATTGGTCGCTCCACTCATTCTATCACAATAAAGCCACAATATATTGATTGTATTCCACCCCTATGTCTTGGTGAACTGCGAAGGATCCACCTTGCCCTGCACACCTTTATGCATCCATGCATATCGTTCAAGTCATTTATGCTTAATCAAAATCAAATCTATATACATGATCAATACAAGTTAACCCTATAGGGTTTAGTCTCTAATTCTTATCTTGAAGTTTTCCCAGACATTCATACACACACCCACTTCTTATTCAAGTGACTGTGTACCTACATTATTCATGTAAGAAAGCACACACATTATCACATCATATGTATACAATCATATTAATACATGTAAGAGTCCTATCAAATTAAGTCAGATTTCCACAACATTTTATACTCATGTATGACTATCAATAGACTTAAGTGCTCATGACTTGGTGCCAAGTCATAATCATCATGACATCTACTATCGAGAGTCCTATAAGCCTAGCCAATCTACCACAACTCACACTCGTACAATGATATTAGTGTACATTTATCATTCTAATCGTAAGTCATTTACATCACATAAGATATCTATGAAGTAGTCATTCACATATAATCTAACCTTATTATACACAAAAGAATAACATTACACATCATCATCAAACCATTACACACACACACACACACGCACACACACACACACACGCACAC
>CBVK0100228184.1:0-25657 GCA_900067695.1 Picea abies | reverse complement strand
TCCATATAGAATAGTATTATCTAAAAATATATCATAACTCATACCGTTATCCATCAAGTAAACTTGGGTCCATTACCCAAACCTGGGGTCTCAAACTTCTCATGCCCATAACTCTCTAACCGTGAGGAGTTATGTGACGTTCCACATACCACCGGAAATGGAATGATAAGAAATATTCATCTAGGATAGTTTACCTGACAAATTCATTGTCCTTCATCTCATTTTTCCACAACTAATCATGGGTTCTCTTACTCCGCAAAGCGTCTTCCTGTGAGGGATTTCACCATAAAGGGACCACTTTGGAGTTCATCCATATTTACTTCTTATCAACCATGACAAGACAATAATGAATCATCTTTACATCAAACAATCTTGGGTCCATTACCCAAACCTTTGTGCTGTGGGGCTTTCTTCAAGGGTTGACATCAATGACAACCAACCTTAATCAACACATTATAGGGTAAGAGGGGCATAGTTATCTTTGCTTTAATGTGTTTAGAACTACACATGAAGGGTTTATAATAGACTTCAATTTCAAATATTTTCTTATATACGAGTTGGATTACAAAAATATAGTTTTAATTACAAGATATGTGATAACCAAAGACACCTTGTTGGTTTATGCTACATAAATATTAATAAAATCCCCTCTCATAAGAAAAGGAAAGTTTCAATAGAGAAGTGTAGGAGCTTAATTTAGGGTCCTCTTCCAAAGCTTCTAATTTGGAGAAGAAAGAAATAAATCACAATAGATCAAAAGTCATTGAAAGAGGTTGGAAAGATCTTATTTTGATACCTCAATGGAGAGAGGAAGTTTCTTTGGAAAGCACCAAGAAATAGTCGATTTCATAAGGAAATCACATGGATGAATTGATGAGGATTTATTATTTACTAGAGAGTTGTGGATGTTGAAGTGGAAAACTTGTTGGAAACTTAAAGGGCATTCTCACCCAACAAAAGAAACAGAAATAAAAGATCAATTCCAAGAATTCCTATGGATGTGGTGGATTACCTTACTATAAACTGAAAACCAACATCTAATCCTTTAAAAGGCACATAACATAATGTTGTAAAGAAAAAGGTTAATCTTTTGAAATTTACAAGCTCAAGTAAGTCTTAACATGGCTTTCTGAAAAGGAAGCAGTAAGTCTCAACAAGATTATCCCACGGGAGTGTGGTCTATCGACAAGTAGCAAGGTGATCGGGCTTGTATAATGTAGAAACTTGGATTCAAAACCCTACGTGGGTGTGGTTGTAAATATTTCCTTGCAAATATAAGAAACATTTTAAATATGTATATATCTCAACAAGATTATGAGTGAATTGTGAATTCAACAATTTCATTGCAACTTAGTAAAGATGTATTTCCAAGCTTTACAATTGATATGCTTCAATTAATATGTCTAGAGATGCATTTCCAAGTTTTGCAATTGATAAGTTTAAATTAATATGTCTATCGTGTAAAAGCCCATGTAAAAATAGATGACAAAAATTAACCCCAAAGTATTAATTGAATGACATCATTGCTTTTCCAAATAATGTGAACTTGAAATTTTTGAAAACTATAAAAGGAATTCCACAAAGAATCAACAACATCCACTACAAAGAACAGTCAAAAGTTGAGAAGAAGACAAAACTATTTGTTTTCCAATTAGCTTGACAGTGTCGAGTCAATAATATATGAAAATATATTATATAGTCATATCCACAAGTAAGTTTGACATCTCAAATACCCCACTCTATCTTTTGTACATAACATTCCACAAACTGTAGGTTTGAACGCCTCATGCAGGGCTTGAAAACAAGCAACACTCAGTTGCAATCTTCAAGAAAAAATGATGCTAAAAATGTCTTAAATTAATAGCACCAAATATTTACAATTCAAACTCACTCGATTCAGGCTTGTTTAGGCGTGGATACCATTTCCATTCACATTTGAGCAGCTAGGAGGTGGATTATTTTCCATAACACCATTAATAGGACCATTTCCAATGCCATTTAATACATGCCCATTAACAACACCAATTGTACATGAGTTCTGCTACTATCATCTGCTTGTGGACTTTGAGCTAAACCTTTTTTATTTGAAGCCATCTTAGTGCTAATTTTCAAGCATAAACATAGATAGAAGATAACAATAGTGTCCTTTGCCTCTTTTAAATGATAAACAGAAACATAAGAATCATAGGAATATCATTCATTCATAGAGACACAAATATTTATCCTGGGAAACCCTCAAGGAGAAGAAAACTCAACAAACTTTTGTGATATATTGATCAGTCAATCAAGTACAATAAATTTGCAAGTCAATAGCACTAAGTCTCTATTACAAAACTGCCCTCAAACCTGTAGCTTATACTGTAGCTGAGCTGTTTCAAATCTTCCCTTTAATGGATGACTCTGGATTGCTCTTAAGGCTGCCTCAGAATAAGTGAAATATGTTGCCTAGAATTGAGTATTACAGCCCTAAGAAAAGTTCCTTTAGTTGTTGTACATAACAACCTTTAGTTGTTGTTAGAATACCTTCAGAACATAGTAAATTTGTTGCTACATGAGTGTCTTAGTTGTTGCCCAGAATGACTCTTAGATGTTGTCCAGAAATTCTCTTAGAAGAGAGTGAAAGAAGGCTAATACAAAATATATTATCAGTTGCTAGTTGTTGCCTCTGAATATGCTAGTTTCTCCTTCAGAAACACTAGTTGCTCCTTCAGAAATACTATTAGTTGCTCACTCAAAAATACTATTAGTTTCTCACTCAGAAATACTATTAGTTTCTCACTCAGAAAATCCTTAGTTGCTCCTTCAGAATAACCTTAGTTTCTCCCTGAAAAACTTGAGTACCGAACTCTTAAGACAAATTGATATGCAAAAAAAGATATCAAGAATGAATTAGAAGAGGGTGCCTCCCTCTCTTTAAATAGTAAAGAGTCTAGGTTAGGGTTGCCTTAGCTTAGGATAGGAGATAGAGTAGGTGGCCGACTTACTTTAGAGGAGGGAGACTAAGGCAAGAGACAACTGGCAAGGGGGCAACTTTAAGTGGGCAACTTAAGGGGGTAGCTTAAGGGTACAACTTAAAGTTGCTTGAGGAATATCCTCTATAGTTTCTTTACATCTTAACACTCCCTCTCAGCAAAGAGGGTATTCTTCAAGCATCCACATCCACATAGTTCTTTCTATTGCACACGATCATTGACTTGTTTATAGGATCAATATATCACAAGAAGTTATGTATCCTTATGCATATCATGGAATGTGATTATCCGGTTCTCCTTAACCATAGTCAATTTCTAGAGTTATTTCACTTAGGGGTGGCCAATCCCTAAGGAATACTCATAGATCATCATGAAGACCTAGGATAATTTTTCACATTTCCTTGTCTTGAGTTTTGCTTTGACACACAAAGATCACAAAAATTGTCTTGAATTTTGCTTTGACACAAAAATCTCACAAGACTTGACCTTTGGTAAAGATTGAATTGGAGAAATTGAAGAAGGAAAGAATAATTTATCCCACTAGATACTCAGACTGGATTTCAAATCCTGTGATTGTAAGAAAAAGACCAGGGAAATCTGGATGTGTGTTGACTTCAGAGACCTTAACAAAGAAAGCATAAAGGATAACTTTCATTTTCCTAATATGGAGTTCCTTCTCCAACAAGTTACTGGATCAGCCTGCATGTCCATGTTGGATGGTTTTTCTAGATATAACCAGGTCTTGGTGGCTAAGGAAGATAGGGCAAAGACATCATTTATCACACCTTGGGAGACATATGCATATGCTAGAATGCCCTTTGGTTTGAACAACGTTGGAGCCACATTCCACAGGGCCATGGATCATGCATTCAACGAGTTGATAGGAAAATTTATGGAAGACTATCAAGATGACTTGGCGGTGCATTCAAAGAAAAGGGGTGATCATATCCATCATTCAATAAAGGTTTTTGAAAGATGTAGATTATATGGTGTCTCTCTAAATCCAAAGAAATGCTTGTTCACTATGACTCAAGGCAAACTGTTGGGACATATTGTATGCAAGGAAGGGATTTACATAGATCCATAAATAATTAAATCAATAAACGAGCTCAACCCTCCGACATCCCAGAAGGGAGTCCAATCATTTTTTGACAAGATCAATTTTGTGCGAATATTTGTTCCTGACTATGCAAATATTGTGAAGCCAATCAATTTGTTGTTGAAAAAGGAGCAGAGGTTCGAATGGACAGTGGATACTCAAGAGGCATTCAATAATATCAAATGACCGATCACCACTGCTCCAGTCCTCATTAGTCTGGAATTTCAAAGAGATTTCATCATCTATTCATTTGCTACAAAGATAGTTGTTGCATCTGTTCTTACTCAGAAGAATATCAAAGGAGAAGAACTCCCAATAAGTTTCATGAGAAAAAACCTACATGACTATGAGTGAAGGTATTCAGAATTGGAGAAGCAGTCCTTGGCTCTTGTAAAAGCAGTGGCACACTTTCAGATGTACATATTAAACTCCCATGTTATTGCTTATGTTCCCTCATCACCAGTGAAGATGCTTCTAAATCAACAATTGAGAGAAGTAAAATGGGCTAATTCGTTGGCGAAGATACAAGAATATGATATTAATATTAAGCCTTTAAAAGCTATCAAAAGACAAGGTTTATGTAAGCTCATTGTGATTGGAGATTCAATCAATGGAATGATTTCAATTTTAGTCAGGGAACCATTAGCTAATTCAGAATGGTACAAAGATATTATATTCTATTTAGGTCCGGACAATTTCCTGTCACCATGAACCCCAAGGACCAAAGAGCATTGAAGATGAAGGAAAATCAATACGTACTAGTTGCTGACATATTGTTCAGAAGAAATTATGATGGTATAATACTGAGATGCATTGATGAAAATCAAGCCAAAGAACTAATAAGAGAATTCCATGAGGGAATATGTGGTGGACACTTTGCACCTACTGCAACCGCCCACAAGATAATAAGAGCATGATTCTATTAGCTATCAATTTTTAGAGACTCATATGGCACAATAAGGAAATGTGTGTCATGCCAAAAGTTTTTAGGAAAAATGAAGAGATCTTCGATGCCTTTGCAGCCCATAATTGTGGAACAATCGTTCTCCCAATGGGGACTTGATGTTGTTGTGCCAATTAATCTGAATTCTAGCAAGGGACATATATACATTCTCAAAACTACAAATTACTTCATGAAATGGCTGGAAGTGGTGGCATTAAAGAAGGATGATGCTGAAGAGCTAATTAAATTTCTCAAAGACAATATTTTGTCAAGATTTGGTGTCCCAGATAAATTTATCACAGACAATGGTTCGATTTTCATCGGGTCGAAGTTTATGCAGTGTTGCAGAGAATATGGAATCATCATAGGTCAATCATCGAATTATTATCCACAAGGTAATGGCCTTGTTGAATCCACAAACAAAACACTTGTTTAGATACTAAAGGAATTTGCATCTAAAGCTGACCGATGCATTATGGGAAAGAAAAATGACTCTGAAGGATAGAACCATGATGTCTCCATATATATTGGTTTATGGGAAAGAAGTGAAAATTTCAATTAGCCTCGAGCTCAATGCGTTGATTTATGTGGTTAATACTCAAGATACAGAAGACAGTTCACCCATCCAGAGGAAAATCAATCAGTTGTTGAAGTTGGAAGAAGAACAAAGCAAAGCCCTGAATCGAACTTCTGAAAGGCAGCAGAGCATCAAAATATATTTTGATCAAAGCACAACTGTAAATAATTTCCAGAAGGGAGAGCTGGTGTTACTTTGGAACAAGGCCAAGGAAAAATCGTCCATGCATACAAAGTTTGAAGCACTCTAGATTGGACCATACGTCGTCGAGAAGATCTTGGGTTTTAACTCCTATATGCTCCAAGACATGAAGGGTAAGATATTAATGATGCATGTCAACGAGAAACATTTGAAAGGTTTATTCTCCTAAGACTTTCTCATTCTCATTGTACACAATTTTATTTTTAAGTTTGTATATTCTTACTTTGACTCCATAGCCCAATAGGTGGAAGCACCTAGTCATGAAAGGATCTGGATTCTTGACAACCCACAGGGGGTTATCATCCCACAGTTGGAGCTAGTTGTTGAGATCCATTCCCGCTTCCAAAATTTCCCTCCCCTTTTCTATTTTCCCAACTTTTTTTTCCGTTTCTTTTCCCTCTTCTATACTTACCCAAAATCCC
The DNA here is from genome assembly GCA_900067695.1 of Picea abies. Lineage (NCBI taxonomy): Eukaryota > Viridiplantae > Streptophyta > Pinopsida > Pinales > Pinaceae > Picea > Picea abies. The sequence continues at coordinate 19,443 of CBVK0100228184.1, read as the reverse complement.
CCTTTTCCTTTTTCCCTTATATTATCCCTTTCTAGTTACTATACTTAGTCGTTTTTCCAAAAAGACGGGTTTGCAGATGCACAGATCCTCATATCCATCCACACTCTCACATTATGCGTATAACCGACCGCCACATTATCCTATACTTAGACGTTTCTGTAGTTGCGGGTTGGAGGGTTGGAGGGTTTCAAACTTAGACATTTATGTAGTCGCGGGTTCTTGGGTTGGTGGTTTCAAACTTTCATATCCCATGTTCCGTGACATACATTTTGTACCCAAACAATATGCAATCTACATTTTGACCATTGGACTCCTCGAGCCCCTAAGTATCTCACATCTCCTATATTGAGTTTGAACAAGCACATTACAACACTTAACCAATTATCAATCTTCTGCAACATCGGGTTCGTGGGTTCACAAAAATCACAAATCCTATTTGCTCTCATCCATCCCCGCCACCTTCGTGCTTTTCCCAATATGAATTTAGTATGGTTTAATGCTAATAACGCATCATGCAGATCCCGTAAAAGATCGTCATTAATAAGTGAAGGGCTCAGGGAGATTTCTTATTAAACCACATTAAAGCACGGTTTGTGGAAGATTATATTATATCTCTCAATCACTCATTTCAAATATTATCTGGATAAAAAGAACGCTCTCATCAACTTATGGCAGCAACAACTCGACAACATTTCTGCGGAGATACTTTGAACATTTTTGGACGTAAGGACCTGAACTTTCAGTGGTCTAGAGCGTATTCTTATTATTCATCCCCTTCTGCTCAAAAGGAAGTAATTTGGATGTCCAAAATTTCTTGTGCAAGTTGTGTTCCTGAATTTTTTGACTGCAAGGAATTGGTTTCCCGGTGCACTAAGAATTATATACCAAGCCAGCGGATGATTCAACTCCAATACCATTCTCCTATCTCTCTTTCACCTCAAGTGTTCCGTAAAATGTTGAAACTCCCAGAGCCAACACTCACCTTCAAAGGTGAAGATTGCAGAGACTTCTTGAAAACACATGACAATGGCCTGGATCTCTTACCTGAATTCTTGGAGAATCCCATGGCCATCCCTAAAGATATTACCATATTGCAGGTCAACTTGTTCAAAAACCCCTTTCGAGAAATTTCGTGGTTATTTACTAGAGTTACCAGCCAAGAAAATCTTGCCAACATTTCCCGCATGATTCTTTATATCTTATATTTTACTGTCAAGGGGCAGGCCATTTTCGATGGGGGAAAGTTGATTTCCATTGAAATCTCTTCCCAATTGTTTCAGTATAAAAAGGATAAGAAATTCTTTATGGCTTCTTATTTGGTTTTTGCGATAGCGCATTGCTGTCAATTTCCTAAATTGTCTATATGCAAGAAGGTGAATTGTGAATTTGACCCTGTGACCTTTTGGTACCAAGCGTTATGGAGGCACAAAGCTTCCCTGCATTTTTATGAAGTTTTCAATGACTTTGTCTCGGTTCTTAAAGGATTGTTGTTTGGAAAAGATACCCCAAGAATATTCGCTCAGGCTAGTAAATTCCTGGATAAAAAGGGGACCTTGGAGCAAATGGAAAATTACAATGTCATCAGGATTTTTGGTTCCAAGGAAAATCCCTCCTTTATTCCATGACATCTATCCAACATAATGTTTGTTACAGAAGTTGCAAGGCAATATAACTTATGGCGACACTTTTTTCATGAAAAATGAAAAAAGGAATTCATACCTTTGCCTTGGAAAATTGGGGATTTTGTATTCAGAAGTATGAACAAAATTGATGAATTTGCAAACCACTTCCACAACTTGAATCTCAAGTATGCTGAAAAGATTAGAGGGTTTTACCCTAACTAAACCTTTGTGGAACATATGTTAGTAGTGGGTTTTAGTAGTTCATTTATCCACATTGTTCTAGGAGAAGAACAAGATAATAACTTGGGTGATCCTACTCATACTGTTGGCGACTTAGAGACGGTACTCATTACTAATGAAATTTAAAAACATAAAGGAAAGGGTCCCAACGAGAAGAGTGCCCAGTCCCAAACTGTTAATCCTAAGACTACAACACCTCGAAGCAATGCTCCAACGACCCACCCATCTAAAAAATTAATCAACAATAGTTCATGAGGAAGAGGAGACAGGAACCCCCCTCTAGGAAAATTTGAAAGCTCACATAAACTCCCTCCGAGGAAGAAAATGAAGAATATTGTACAATAGGAAGAAGAACATCACGTCAAAAGTGACATCAATAGCTTCTCCCTCGAAGATATGGAGCTTGAGGCTAACATTGAGAAAATGTTTCCTAACATTGATCATCCAGGAGGCGCAGCCCACCAGAATCAGTCGTTGGAAATTGTTGAGAATGAGGTCTTTGATGAAGAAGAATCATTTGTATTTCATAGTGTTGTCTTTGACAATGAATCTAAGAAATTAATTATTTAGAAGAGTGATGTGAAGAACAAAAAGGGGAAATCTCGTTCAGAGGTTAACCTAAAAATTATGCGGCCTTCCCAGATTTGCATAATCCATGAAGCAACTGGTGATGCATTGGATGACTCCATTGGTGGCCTCGAATTGGAAAATATAAAGTTAAAGGAAAGGATTAAGGAAATGGAAGAGACCCGGATGCCTCTTCCACTTCTTCCTAGCCCTTTGGAAATTGTCGGACTCACCACGCTCGTAGCCAAATTAAAGGGATCCTTAAGCTTGCTCACATTAGCCATGAGCTATGTGGAGAACAATATCAAGAAAAGAATGGCACTGATTACAGAAGCTTGGGAAATTTCAAAGAATATGAATTCTTTTGGCTCAAGCGTGCATGCCTTCCATGAGTATCTACAAGCCGACCTAAAAAATGAATAATGTTTCTATCTTGATGTCATGGTACCCTTTGGTATTAAAGTTTCCAACATGTCAGAGCTAAAGATAAGAGAGGAGGACCTTCCCTCTCCAAGTTGGATCAAGCAATTGAATGCATGCTAGAAAGAAAAAAATAAAGAACATGAACAACATCGTTCAAGCGTGCAACCAAGCCATAACAAGGAGAGAATATCTATTCAAAAGGATCATGGAGGTGGACCTATCCGGAAGCACTAACGAAGTCCAAGATCCCAAGTTGATCCTAAACTCATTGTTCCTAACAATATAACAATTTTATAAGCAAGTTGAGATTTTTATCAATTGAAAAATTCTATGGTATAGTTGAATATGATGAGGACGCCATAGATAACTAGCTAGTGGACTACTCCGTAAAAAATCAGGATATTGAAGAGGCATTACTTGGCATTTGCCTTGATCTCTGAGACTTGGAGGGTGAGCTATTCAACATTAAAATCCAGCATGAAATCAACGTGGCAACTATGAAAAGTTACATCAAAGAATGGTTCAAGAAAGCTATTGATAAACTAACAAATGAAGGGAAAGAAGCAGTTGAGACAGTTCCTATAACTGTTGATGAAAACTAAAAAAGGACATCAACGACCAAATGAACACATGAGAGACCATCATAGTAAGTTTATGTTGCTTATATACTTATTTTTCTTTATCAAGTTCTTCATCTAGTTATTCCACCTCTTTCACTAGAAAGGTTTAACCAAAGGCTGATAACTCCTTTTTTTCTTCTTCTTACCAGGTCTTGTTGATCCTTCTACCGCCCACCGTCTTCCTTCTAAAATCTTATGGTCTGCGGGAGCCCCAATCCCATTCTTTAAGACAAACGCATTTACAATTTCAAGAATCATAACAGACTATATATTTTTGGAAATTTCAACAGAACTACTTTGGGAACAATCACGACTGTGCTTTGTAACCCTGTTTTCATAATATAAAGTATTTGAGGTTGATCTATCATTATATTTATTTGATTTGCCCATGTGTCCACTCTGTTAAAGTTCTCTTATGCATGTGGATCATCTTCTTTTTATTTTATGTGATTAGAAATCTTTATCTTAAACTATGATGGATGTGAGGAAATTTTATTATTTCTTTTAAATGTGTGGAGTGTATGATTCCTGGTCCTTTCTCAGGAACTTTCCTTAAAAAGAAAACAAAAAACATTTTCCTTTTATTTGATTGCAAATTTTATGTTTATTTGATTACCACGACAGACTTCTATCAAGTCCCACATTCCGAATATTTAGAAATCCTAAGAAAGTCTAAAGAGGAGTACCACCTCTATAAAAATGCAAGTGGATTTACATCCTCTTGAGGTTGTCATTTCGGTCCTAACAGATTCAAGTGTCAATGATACCTAATGTACAAGAACACGATAAACACCATGGAAGAGAAGAGGCTTCCTAAGAATGCTTCAAACTCCAGTTAAAACCACCCATGGCTCAAGTGAGGTTGGCATAAATATGCCAAGTCTTCGCTAAATCATAGGGAATAAAGGAAGATGCCACTCTACAAAATAATGATAATATTAAAAATATTATTACAACTAAATTTAAGGACAAATCACTGGGGTTTAGGACAGAAAACCAATAATCAAGCCGAGATGCTAGGGCTCATTAAAGCTTGTCACATTGCCAGAGAAAAAGGAATCAAAGACCTTCAAGTGTTCGGAGACTCAGAAATAATAATAAAAAACTTAAACAAGGAGACAAGCTTCAGCAACGCCAACCTAAACAAAACCTTGGACAGATTGAAGAGAGTTCTTCAAGACTTCAACTCGTGCAAGTTTTATCACATTCTTAGAAAGTCAAACATTGAAGCTGACCAGATGGCAAACAAAGGCAACACTCTCATGAAAGGACTGCTAATTGTAAACAATGAAAGATTTGTTCAAACTCCCTGAGAAGGCTGAAAAACAAAAGCAACAGTAGTTAGAAAACTGTATTGTATTAAGGGTCGCTTCGGCTAAGACCCGTTTTCAATTCAGATAAATAAAATCCCATACCCGTTTTAGTTAAAAAAAAATAAAAAATTTAAGGACAAATCATGGTGTGATAAAGAATTAGAGGATAAAATAAAATAAAGATATTATAAAGAGGTGATCAACTCTAATCTATAAGATCAAAAGTATCTATCTATTTTGACTAGCATAAAGAAGAAAATAAACATTGCTAAAATAATAGCAAACCCTCACGAGCACCATAGTGAAAATAAGCATTGGACAATTCCTAAAACATCGTGGGTCAAAAGAATTTGTCATCTTTGTGATGCCAAGAGTGTTGAAGATGAAAAGCACTCTCTTAGAATGTCTTGCATACATCCACATTAGATCACAATTTCAAAATATTTGTTACAATATCGACCTTCCTAACCTTGTAACTCATCAAAACTATGGTGATTTAGGAATACTTCTCTTAAAGTTTTTTTAGCACATAAATAAAATTCTAAAGCAAACAAAGTGATTTATTACCTTTCTTAAGGTCCAATAGGCCAAATTTAGTCTTAATGGACATTAACCATCATCATCATCATCACCATTAATTTTGTAAATTATCTATTTATAATGACTTTTATAAGTTGTTTGCTATATAGTTTAAATGATGGTGGTAATAAAGAGACCGTTATAAATGAGAATTTTTTTATGGCAACTCAATGGATGATGTTTTCTCTTTGACATATGATGATGGCCTTTGGGGAATTGTTGCGATAATTTTTTTGAATTATCTATCTAAGACAATTTATATGAAAAATTTCAACCATCGTGATATATTGTTCAACGGTGATCTTTTAGAGACCAATGCCATTGAAAAAAAAGTTTAAATGCCTTGATAAACAAAGGCCAACTTCTCAATGTGATCGCCTTGTTGTTTCTTTATGACATTTTTAACCCATTATTATTAGTAAAAATTGTAGTAGTTGCATGTCAATATGGCTAATATGTGGATGGTGAAGGATCTAATTGATCTAAAGTGGTATTAGTAGTAGATTTAGTGGGAAGGCCCGTGGTGGACTGGTTCCACAGTCTCAGACTGCTTCACTGTTTGGTCTTTTGAAAAATCTATCCCTATCAGTTTGGCTGCCCTCGCTTGTTGGCATATATGGATTGAGAGAAACAAGGTAATCTTTGAAGATCGCTCCCCCTCGCTTTTTTCTATTGTTCAAAAGATTTTGGATTCTTTCTCCTAGCAACCGGTCACTCAAAAATTCTTCCCAAACAAAGTTTGTGGGATTTCCCAGGCCGATTAGCTTGTTTTGATGGGGTAGCACAGTCAAATGGATTATGTTGCGGAGCAGGCAGTACTTTCAAGACCCATTTGTCAAGTATCACAAACTAGTTCATTAACTGTGGAGCGGGATCAAATACAAAAGATGAACTCATGGGTTTATGGGTGACTCTCACACTAGAAACTATCTGGTTGATCAACAAACTACAAATCCTTGGGGATTCGAAAGTTATTATTGACTGGATTAATCAAAATGGTATTCTACAAGTGGTGAACATTGATTGCTAGAAACAAAAAACAAAGGATTTGGCAAAAAACTTTAAAGACATTAGTTTCCAACATATCTATAAAGAGGCCGACTTACTGTCAAAGAGGGTGCTAAATGAAATAGAAGGAAGTCTTACAGTTTACCACCGGAACAATGGAGAAGAAATCCCTCTTTCGATCCTCAACATTTTTGAAATGTAAGTTGAGGCGAGGTCCTTGTGGAATGATTTCACTCCACTAGCTACATGCATAGATTTTCATGCCTCCTTCTTTAACAAGCTGCACTACTTTGTTTGTTTAGATTTCCAAATACTAGTGTTTATTCCCGGAACTGACTATTCCTTAATGGATGTACTTAGAGCAGGTTTTTACACGCTGCTTTCTACGGAACTCTCCTCTGCTATTGTAAACGAATTTATACTCTATATAAATTTGAGTTATTTTTTTCTTGGAAAAAAGATGATAATCATTATGGTTCCTTTGAATTAATAGTAGACAAAATATATGGTGTAAGATATGATTCCTACAAATCAATAGTAGTAAAAGAACAAGGATCTGATTCCTTCAAATCAATACTAGTAGAAGAAAGAAATGGTGCAAAATATGGTTCCCACAAATCAATAGTGGTAGAAGACTCAAGTGGTGTAGGATCTATTTCCTATGAATTAACAGTGGTAGAAGACTTGGGGTGAATCACATCTCATGATATAGTCACAAAATATCCAAGGCATTTTCTCATTGGTCTCATCTTAGGCTCAATAGGAGTGATAATAACTTATCCATTTTTACTAAGTCCACTTCCTATATAACCCATTTGTCAAAATAATTTGGAACCTATACCTTTAGTATGCTTTTCAAAATCACCAACTTTCAAGAAAAGGCTTCTCATAAGTGGCCAAGAGTGCATGAGAAAACGTTGCATAAAAGGTAGAGAAATTATGTGCAACAAGTAATACACTTGTACAATTCAAAATTGCCTAGTTGGCTCTCCATTGATTCATCCATGGGATTTTGAAAGACAAGTTCATGGTTTCTTTAATATTTTCGATACACAATATCCATATATCAACATGTTCATTATACTTCTTACAAGTAAAATAAACAAAGCTACAATCTCTCTCTAAATAAGCTTTTAGTTTGTTAGTTCAATCCTTCAATTGACCTATACTACCCAATAATTCACTTACTTTTTGTACAAGGTTTGACCAAGGTCTCTTAGACTGTGAATGGACTTGTCCTTATTTACCATGTGTAGAAGTAGGAAATCATAAACATTCTTCAAGAATCGATACTCATCATGGAATTTGGCAATATCATTCTAAAGTGAGAACCTACTCACAACATTGGGTATTACTTTATTTTGATGAAGTAACTATTGACATTATGGTAGTTATGGGAGGTATTAACCTCCACGTGTAACCCTCACAAGAATAAAATATTCTAGAAAGAAAGAAGAAACCCTAAAGCTTTGGACATAACCCTAGAAGACAAGTCGACTAAAGAAAATAATTAATATTGAGTCTTTAGTCTCCAGAAAGAGAAGTTGTCCCAGATAGCTAAGAAAGAGCAGTATAAATATAGGATGTCGAAGCTCATTTGTAGACATACAAATCGCAACTGCAAAAATTTAGTAAGTGCACAAGTTTGGAGAGTAGCTGCAACTGCAACTACTGCAACTAGTATTTTTGGTTTTACTTGGAATTTCTCTTGGTTATGGTTTAGACTTTTTGCCTTGTGCGCTAGCTCTAGAGAGAGGTACTCTACATTGATTGGCTATTGGATCTAGGGTTTGCTTCCAGAATTATTCTCTCTGTCAAGGTTAACGTGCTCGGGGGTGGCTTCAGCCTATGGTTGGGTGACAATATTTCTATAGTGTCTATGGTTAAATGAGCACACCTATTATTTCTAACAGGTCATGGGCCCACACTATCTTTGAATAGTCTAACCATTGGAAAATAGATTGGGAGGATTTGCTCAGTTACAGTTGTAGTTGCAGTCAAAGTTTTTGTTGCAACAATGAAACCCTAACCCTCTTGTTGAGGCACCTTAAGTGAAGAGATTGACCAAATTTCTAGATATCCTAGTGCACCCTAACCTAGCGCACCTCCTGGTACTCTCAGCAAGCTAAGGTGCCAAGTTTGAGTTTTTGGTGAAAGTCAAAGGTTGACCAAGTCAAAGAAGTCATGACTTACTCTATGAAGTCAGAAAACAAGTTAGAAGGGGCTTCTAACTTCAGAGCATGGAAGACAAGGATTTATCTCATCCTTTTCAAGAATAAAGTGTTGGATATCATGAAAGGAAAGATCGTGGAACCATAGTTTGAAGAAGGAAAATAGAAGGAACCTCAGAATGTCGCAGTTATGGAGAAGTTCAAGAACAATGACATCAATGCCATGAATATCATAGTGGACTCTGTAAAAGACCACTTGATACACTACATCTCTCATATCAACTCATCTAAGAAGATGTACGATGCCCTAACTAATCTCTTCTCAATCAGAAACATTTGACAAGTAATGAGTCTGAAGAATGAGCTTCCTGACATGAAAATTAATGATGATGAAAGCATAGCATCACACTTTGGGAGAATCTCTCAGTTAAGAGATCAACTACAATCTATTAAGGAAATCATTTCAAGGAACTGGTAAATATCGTACTCAACAACCTTCCCAAGACATGGGATGCATTTTCCACAAGCATGAACACATGAAAGAAATATATCACGATTTAAGAACTTTGGTTTTGTTGTGCACAAGAATAATCAAGGATTAACACAAAAGAGAAATCCCAAAAGAAATACTATGATCAAGTCTTCACAACAAAAATTCAAGAACTTCAGGAATACGAGGAAGTTTGGCCTAAGGAAGGAAACAGATGAAACCCTAGAAGGTGAAATGCCAAAAGTTATGTGGGCCCTATAAGTAAGTTGGTGTAATTTGGTACCTCAACTTCCTAGGGCCATAAATTTTGCACACGACCTCCATTTTAGATGCGTGATAGCCCATTGGAAAGGTCTTTCAAAGAAATACACATCTCGTCGTCAAACTCTGACTTCGTCTACAGTCCGACTGTGGCGAGTAACAAAAACAACGTTTAGGGGCCCAAAACATCGCTGGAATTACAACAAGATGTGCCGACATCAAAACATACAAAATAAGCCAGTTCGATTAGGCGAGAGGCCACCCATATCCACCTAGAGAATGTTTGAGGCTTCAAATAGCCCCAAAAGTGCAGAACTCACAATTATAAAGTAGTACAGAAAGACGTGATGAAAAAAAAATGGACATGAGGAACTAGTTGGAATAGGTGGGTGGCCACCAATATCTACCTCGATCAATCTTCCCCCCTCAGGAAGTAATGGTCTCCATTGCATTGAGTTCCCCCATCAGGTGAGGAAAATTTTGCTAGATTTGGCCCCGGGTGAGCCACTTACCTTGGTGTAGGAGTTGCCCTACCTTGACAACCCGATAAAGCTAGATCCACTGCTAGTGAGTGCCCTTGACCTGTGTGTCCACTATCTAATTGGTGGATGCTTGTTCCATGCAATCAGGGTTGAGCTCTATTGGTGTCAGTTGTTTGGTGATCTCAGAGGTGTCCAATAATGGTGGAAAATATGGTCGAAGGAGGTCCACATTGAATACTGGATGCAGACTAAGGAAGGGTGGAGTGTTGAGCTCAAAAGAATTGCTACCCACAGCCTTGGTGATAGTGTAATGCCCATAACAAAGTGGGCGAAGCTTCAGATGGGGCAAGGTGAGACACTCCTTTTGCAAATGTAACCAGACTTTTTCACCAACCTGAAAAAGGTGTGGTACCCCGTGTTTATCATGGTGCTACTTGTACTTAGCATTAGATTTCTGAAAAATCTCCTGGACCTGTTGGCAGATGTGTTGAATCTGCAAAATGAATCTGGTGGCTTTGTCGATCGCAAATTGGTCAGTGGAAGAGTCTGTCTATGTGGTGGTAAGAGGAAGTGCAACATCGATGGGTCCCAAGCGTTGGAATCCCAGGCCCACCTGAAATGGGCTATGGATGGTGGAACTATGGAGAGCCTTGTTGTAACCGTGTTGGACATATGTGAGACTCTTGTCCCATGTACGAGGATACTTAGAATTGTACATGTGCAGGATGTGCACAATCATTTGATTGACGACCTCAGTTTGGCCATCAGTTTGGGGGTGGAAAGAAGTGCCTTTTGTGAGCTTGGTGTCCAACAGAGACGAGAGACTAGACCAAAAGGTGCTGAGGAACCTTCTGTCTCAGTCGTAGATGATGGTCTGTGGTATCCCAAAGTGAACCCAAAGTCGTTCGAAGAAGAGCTTGGCAATATCTGCTGCTGTGACATTCTTCTTACAGGCTGTGAGGATAGCCATCTTCAAAAACCGATCAATGACCACAAACACACAATCATTTTCGTGCTTGGTGGATGAAAAACTAGACATGTAATCCATGAAGATGGATTCCCATGGCTTCTCGGGAATAGGAAGAGGGGTGTATAAGACTTGCTTCTTGATGGTTGACTTGGCAATGGTGCAGGCAATGCAAGATCTGATATACTTGTTGATGTCCTGTCGAATTTTGGCCAATAAAAATGTTTCCGAAGAATGACCACAATTTTCTCTACACCAAAATGTCCCACCACTCAGCTATAGTGGGCTTCCCAAATAAACTTTGCATGCTCACTTGTAGGAACACAAAGATGGCCTAAGTGGCATAAGAGTCTATCCTGAATGTGAAAATCAGTGACAGTGGCACCTGTACCCAAGAGTTGATATGTGTTGGGGAAGTTCGGATCTTGATGGTAAAGTTGGGGCCACTCCGATGTTTCTTGTCCACAAAAATGGAGCACAGTGGTGAGTGCAACCACATGAGGTTGCCTAAGGCAGTCAACAACACCATTGGAGATACATGTCTTATACTTGATGTTGAGATGGAATTGTTGCAGGTAGGTGGACCACTTCTAATGGCAATCATTCTACGATTTCCCCCGTGTTTGTATGAACTGCAAAGGCTTTTGATCAGTGTGTATGATCATCTCTTTCCCCATAATGTAATGTTTCCATTAACGACTTGCTTGTACAATGGAATACATTTCCTTGCCATAAGTGGAGTAAATCTGGACAATATCGAAGAGTGTCTCACTATGGCATGCCATCGGATGCTCATGTTGAGTGAGAACTACGCCCACAACATAGTCAGATGCATCAGTCTCAATCTTGAATGGTTGTTGCAGATCGAGCAAGGAGAGTACTGGAGCTGAGCACAAATGATGTATCAAATCTTTGCTCCATCCCCCACATGAACTAGGCCCTAACACCACCCTTGGTCACCTGGCTGAGGGCCCATGCAATATGGGAGAATCCCAACACGAACCATTGGTAAACATTGGCTAGTCCCAAGAAGCTCCAAAGCTCGGTCAGTGTGGTTAGGGTTGGCCAGTCACAGATGACTTGGATCTTAGCTGGATCAACATGTACCCCGTGCTCATCAACAATGTAGCCTAGGTATTGGACCTTGTTCATGCTGAAAGAGAATTTTTCCAAGTTGGCATAAAGCTTGTGTTGTCGCAGAGTGCTCAAAACATGTTGAATATGCCGCATGTGCTCCTCCCACATTTTGTTGAAGATGAGGATGTCATCCAAATATACTACCACAAAGGAGTTGGTGAAGGGTATCAATACATCGTCCATCAACCTCATGAAAGTGGCTGGTGCATTTGTTAAGCCAAAGGGCATGACTAGACATTCATAGAGACATGCTTTAGACTTGAAGGTTGTCTTCCAGGCATTAGTTGGTTTGATGGGAAGATGGTGGTATCCAAACTTTAGGTCAATCTTGCTGAAGAAATTTCCCCCCTTGAGTTGGTCAAGAAGGTCATAAATCCTAGGAATGGGATAGCAGTTCCCGACTGTGATTTTGTTTAAGGATCTATAATCAATGCAGAGTTGCCAAGTCCTGTCCTTCTTCTGCACCAGTACAATCGGGATTTTGAAAGGGAAGGAGCTGGGTCTGATGTGCCCCTTTTGAAGAAGCTATTGGATCTGATGCTCGATTTCTTCATTCTCCATTAGTGAGCATCGATAGGCTAGTCCCTTAGACAGAGGTGCGTCGAGGGTCAGATCAATTGGATGCTTGACTTGGCAGTGTGTCAGTACCCCTGTAGGTGAGACAAAGATGTCTTTGTATTCTTTCATGATCCCGTCCACTTGCTTCTACTGCAAAGAGAGGCATTGTGTAGAGGCCACGGATGTGGTGACGACCTTCTGCTTAATGTGAGCATGGATCAGAAAGAAGACGAACTTCCCGGTCTATGAAATGACCTTACTGCATTGCTTAGCAAATATTAAAGAAATAGAAGTAGGCGGTGCCACCTCTGGGATCCTATACAATTTTCTACCCAAAGTAATAATAACACTGCGGGGTCTAGACTCATACACAACATGACGCTTCCATAAATAAGGTTTTCCTAAATGAACATCACAAACTTCAAAGGGATAAATATCACAAAATACCTCATCTTTGAAAGGCTTGATGTCATAGGGCAGACGACACTGTTGGATGACATGGAGATCTCTCCCTTGACGAAGCCAGTCGATGGTGTAGGGCTGCGGGTGCAGTGTCATTGGCAGGTTCATCCACTTGACGACCTCTGCTGAAATCATGTTCTTTTGACAACCGCTGTCGATAATAAAATGAATCGAAGCCCCCTTGACCCACATTTATGAGTCAAAGAGGCATTCACCTTCCTTTGGTTCTTCTGGTTCGCTTGGCGGGACTTTGGTGGTAGCGACCGTAGCACTGGGTGCAACATTGATAATCCACTTCCCTCCTTTAGGATTTGACTTGGAATCAGAATCTACCTCTGATTCGGAAGCCTTCAGCTTGGTCATGAGGGACTGCTTAGAGAAGCATTCGTCGATCTTGTGCCAAGGAATTTTATAGTACTCACACCATTTTCCCATGCCCTTCTTCATCTTCTCATTGCCCTTCTTATGTTGCGGCTTGGACGGATTGTCCCAAGGGTGGCCATATCGACTTGGTCCTTTGTTGTCTGGGTTGGGGTTGCCTTTGCCCTACTTCGACTATGAGGGGTTTGTAGATCCAAACTCTTGTCGTTTCTGTTTTTTCTGCTCGATCTTGACAACGTATCTATAAGTTGTTCCCAATGAGGTGATGTCCATGAACTCCATTTATGTTTGAATGTATCTATGCAAACAACCACGGTATTTAAGCACCAGATGATGCTCAGAATATTTGATACCCAATTTGGTGCATAGGGTATGGAAAATATTAGTGAAGTCTGGTATTTTTTGGTCCCTTTCTTGACGTAGGATGGTCCATCTGGTGTACTGGTCCTCATAGCTTCCAATAGGGTAGTATTGTTCTTTAATGGCATCCCGAAAGGAATCCCATGTAGGGGCCACCACAACAATTGCAGATTCCTCCACGACCCTTTGCTCATAGTAAGTATCCCACCAGTATTTAACATGGGGAATGGCCTTGAGGAGTGCAAAAGTTATCTTTTCCCTATCGAAAAAATTGTGGACTGAAAAATATACTTCGAGTAGATTCAACCATTTATCTACAACATCCACATCTATTAGTCCTTCAAATAATGGAATATCAAAATTTACTTGTACCTTGAAGGGGGTTGCATGGCTGCTTGATGAAGATGCTTCTCTCGTGGGCAACCGTCGAAGGATCTGCACGAAGTTGTCCATCATTTCGTTCCTTTGTCGTGCGAGGGCTTCCTTGAGCCTCATTTTAATAGGATCTCCTGCTCCATCATCTTTCTTTTCGTCTCCCATGGGTTGTTGTAGGGCTCGTCACGACCGGTCTGGTAATGGTTCAATTGGTTCGATTCCCAACTTCTTATACCCAGACCTTGTCGGGGACATGCACGAAGACAAATAATTGAAGAGCAGACCGCTCTGATACCACTGATATGGATTTAGGAGCGAAATGAACTGATTAATAGAATAAATACAATAAACACAGAGATAGGAAGAATAACACAAATATCCAGTGAACAATATCTTCTATTAAATAATGAAATAGGCCAAAACTGTAAAACTATAGAACTGAAACTTGCTCGAATGGTGGTAGCAATCTCTGAGAAGAGATGTGGCTGCTACATGTTGGAGTTACTTCACACACACCTAGAATTTATTTTTCCTAAGGTTTTTCCTTGTTTATTAGTCATAATTAGTCATTATCCAGTCTCTTATATTTTAGGGGAGAATATTCCACCTAGAGAATATTCTCTTTCAATTGACACTTCAGTTTGACTAGTTGAGTTGAGTTTAGATGTTGCATTGGTTTTATCACCATGAAACATTGGGATCATCACCATGATAATTTGACTTTGCCTTGGTATCATTACCAAACTAGCACATTACCATTGATTCCCTGAGTTAATTCCTCATTACTCTATGTTCAATCAATTAACTGAAGACTAGTTGACTAGTTAACTCAACTAGGTGGCAGTTCACTCCCGTAATTACCTGAGAGACTAGAATAGGTGGAAGTTCAATCCCATAACTGCTGGTGTGTTTCTGGATCACTCTAGACCACCACTATGTTACATTGGTTCACCTCCAGTGCGCACTCATTGAGCTATACAGAGTATATCATGTGTAAACTATTCATTATTCAAAACGATTAATGAGAATTTTTTCATTCTTTCTCTCCTTCTCCTTCTTTCTTCTATTCTCTATGCAAATGTGTGTATCATTGTTTAGCTAGATCCACTCTGTGTAGGTTCAACACATTTACATGGTATCAGAGTCGACGGACTGCTAAGCAAAATCTACACCAAAATGTTTTGCGGGTACAAAAGATTGAAGACAACAGAAAGATGCATTTCTAGAAAGAATTCATTCTTACACCTTACAACTATTTTGCATGGAAGGAGAAAATAGCCACACATCTCCGAACTAGAGGGTTGTACAGGTTAACCTTGAATACATATATAGAACCAACATCAACCATAGAAAAATCCAAGTACTTAAATCGCATGGATGAGGCACTCAGAACAATTTGCAGTCTTATTTCTCCCGATCTCCTTTTTCATATATCTTCCTGTAAGACTCCCAATGAAGCTTGGACAACCTTGGAAGGGATCTTTGGAAAACAGGATGAGATGAGGGGACACATGTTGGAGGTGGAGCTGCTAACATTGGATCCAAAAATCTTCGAGAATATCCAAGATTTATTTACAAAATTCAAGGATTTACTATCACAACTCAAAGCTTGCGGGGTTGATAAATCAAAGGAGGAGAAACAAATGGTTCTCACCATTCTCTCCAAGCTTGGTCCTGAATTCTCTGTATTCATATCCACATTCCATTCTATCAGATTCTCCTCTGGAGCCACTTGGAAGATTCCTTCTCTTGAGGAATTTATCGAATCCCTGACACAAGAGCAAACCAAGCTCATCAACATGGGAAAAATCAAAGGCCCAAAGGCACATTCACTCACTGTGCAAGATGACAACAACAAATATAAAAAATCTAAAGATAAATATAAATGAAAATCTCATGCACATCCGAAGAAGGAAGGGAAGAAAAGGGGAGAAATGCATGTACTATCACAAAGGATTCCATTCAGAATCCACATGCATGAAAAAAAAATAGATATGATGTCTCAAATACTTCAACAAAACAACCTTGGAGATTGCATCCCCGAGGGTGCCGAGAAGAAGAAGCCAGAAGATTCGAATTCTAAGAAAGGCAATTCCAGCCATGCCTTGATTGCTATCAACTCCTCTTCTGATGCTTGGATCATAGATTCAGGAGAATCACATCACATGGCTGCATCAAAAGCAATATATTCTTCTCTGGATGCATGCAAAGGTCCTCCTATTTTGATGGGGGACAACTCTTCTGTCGAAGTCACCGGAAAAGGAAGGATTGAACTCACCAACATAATCTTTGAGAATGTGCTGCATGTTCCCAAACTTTTTTTCAACCTTCTCTCTGTGTATCAGATGACGAATTCTGACACCGGAAAGAAAGGTATATTCACACCCAATTCCATGGACATCTATGACATGCAAACTGACTCCAGGGTTTCTACCGGTGAGGTAAATCATCAGTCTAGATTGTATACATTTTCTGAATTCATTGAACTTGATTCTACTTTACTGCTTACTCATGATGATGAAAGTAGTAGGATATGGCACGAAAGGTTTGGACATTTGAATTTTAGATACATGCAACAACTTAGCAAGAAAATATTGGTTGATGGTCTACCAGACATCCATTTCTCCAAGGGATTATGTGAGGGATGTGTTCTCAGAAAACACCCTCAAGAGAAATTCGACAAAGGAAAGTCTCAGTGAGCTTCTGCACCTTTAGATCTGATCCACAGTGACCTTATGGGTCCTTTTCCACATCCATCCATCAACAAAGCGAGGTTTGTTCTCATTTTTGTTGATGATTTCTCACGTTTTACATGGATCTACTTTCTCAGGCAAAAATATGAGGTCTTTCAACACCTCAAAGATTTCAAAGCCCTGGTTGAGACACAGTCCGGAAAGAAGATCAAAGTCCTCCAAACTGATAACGGGGGAGAGTATGTAAATGATGATATTCATAATCTTTGCTATGAGGCAGGGATTCAGTTGCAACATACAATTCCCTATAATCTGCAGCAAAACAGAGTTGCTGAGCGGAAAAACTGATCTCTGAAGGAGATGGCATCTTGCATGATGCATGCAAAGTCACTGCCACAGAGATTATGGGACGAAGCACTTAATTGTGAAACATACATCCAGAACAGATCTCCCAATAGATCTGTTAAGGATAAGATCACCTATGAGGCTTGGATTGGCCTCAAACTGGAAGTGACCCACTTTCGCTTTTTTGTTTCACGTGCATGGGCCCAGATTCCCTCTGAAAAGAGGAAGGCACTTGATCCACAGAGAATTGAGTGCATTTTTATTGGATACCCCGACAACGTGAAGGCATATTGGCTTATTGATCTTTCCTTGGACCAACTGATCATTGATCATAGTGTCCAATTCAAGGAAAGTGTCTCGCATGTACCTCAACAACCGCATGCAGACACCTTCACTCTTCCACATGTCCGAGATGACGAGCATGCACATGCCGACTCTTTTTCAAGTGAGAGTTTTGATTCAGAGGACTTAGATGATTCAGATTCAGAGTCAGTACAGTCAGATGCAGAGCCAGAGCATCCAGATGCAGTTGCAGAGCCAGAGCAGAGGCAGAAGTGGGCACAGACTACTCTTCAGGCTGCAGGGGATCTCGTTGGTGATACAAACGATACTAGAAGGACTCGATTTGATTTATAGGAGCCTCCTGTTGCACTCACTTCCACTGAACCATTTCCCTCTAGGCATGTTTTCTTGGTTCAATCTTTAGATCCACAGTCTTATGGTGAGGCTACTAGAAATCCCTTTTGGGAATCCGCCATGCAGGAGGAGTACAACTCCCTCCTCGAGAACCAAACTTGCGATCTGGTTCCCCTTCCTTCTGGAAGGAAAATTGTCAGATGCATATGGGTCTACAGGACCAAGAGCGCAACAGATGGACATATTAGCATATACAAAGCCAAGCTTGTCACCAAAGGCTTTCACCAAGTTCATGGTATTGACTATGATGAGACCTTCGCTCCAGAAGTGAAGATGGATTCCATATGATTGGAACTTTCCATTGCGGTAGCCAAGGGATGGGAAGTCCATCAGATCGACGTGAAGAATGCATTTCTTCACGATGATCTCTCTGAGGAGATCTACATGGAGTAGCCCCAGGGATTTATGTAGGACTCATCTTTTGTCTGTCGACTGAAGAAGTCACTTTATGGAATCAAGCAGGCTCCCAAGGCATGGTATGCCAAGATGGATTCCTACCTGTTGTCACAGAACTTTCTTTGTTGTAAATCGGACCCAAATGTCTACATGCTCAGGATGACTAATTCAATTCTACTTTTAGTTCTGTATGTCGATGATTGTTGATTACCAAGTGCTCGAATTCATCGAATGTTGCAGTTAAGAGGATTCTACATGACAGGTTTTCGATGACGAACATGAGTCCACTACACTTCTTCCTTGCACTCGATGTTAGTCAGGATGCATCAGGCATCAAAATTTCTCAGGCCAAGTATGCATGAGATCTCCTTGAGAGATTTCACATGACATAATACAAGTCTGCTCCGACTCCTTTCCTATCAGGAGTCAAATTTGAGGATGGTGGGGAGACTCCACTGGTTGACAACACATTGTATAGACAACTAGTGGGGAGCTTATTGTATCTCACACACTCCAGACCATACCTCTCATATGCAGTTGGCACAGTTTCCAGGTTCATGCAGGGGCCACATGAGCTACATTGGAAATATACAAAGTGTATCCTTCGATATGTACAGGGCACCATCACCTTTGGGATTCATTATGCAACAGATTCTACATTAGATCTCATCAGGTTTATTGATTCTGACTGGACTGGCGATAACACTGATCACAAGTCCACATCCGGTTACTCACTCAATCTTGGTTCCGGGCCTATCTGTTGGTCAAGCAAGAAGCAAGTTGTCAATGCTCTATCTTTAGCCGAGGCAGAGTACAGAGGGGTAGTTAACATAACCATTCAGGCTATGTGGATACAACATTTTCTCATTGAGTTGGGCATTTAGTTTCATCGGTCGATCATCATCTGGTGTGACAATCATTGCACTCTGAAGTTCTGCAGAGATCTAGTTCAGAGGCAACGGACGAAGCACATCGAGATCCACATACACTACATCTAGGACTTAGTACATGAGGGGATCATCGACTTATAGTTATGTCCTTCAGTAGAATAGACGACAAACATCTTCACCAAGACCTTCACTGAGCAGAAGTTCCATTCTCTGCAAAGTTGTCTTGGAGTGAAGGACACAATTGCTTAACAATTGCAGTTCTTCTTTTTACATACATTGCACCTTGAGGGGGGGTTTTCCCATGAAGTTTTCCCTCTTTCCTCACTTTATTTTTAGTGTATCTTTTGTATTTGGGTACCTAACATGGCCTTGTTGCCGGGACCCATTATTTATTTTCACCATAGTGA
>CBVK0100228183.1:0-25658 GCA_900067695.1 Picea abies | reverse complement strand
TTTATAACAACAACTAGGCTATCGGTTCAAGTTTTAAGAGGATTGGCATAGCCAAGGTTCCAAGGTATGGATGAGGTACGAAACAAGGTTGAGGTATGAAGTATCTCATTTTATTTCTACTTTGCATCTATTTTAAGTATGAACATTATAATGATGAAAAGAAAACATGTTAAAAGAAAAGAATAAGATGTTAAAAGATTTTTTTAATATAATTGAAAAGAAAGAGAGGGAAAAAGTCGACAAGTTGACTTTTGGGAAGATGAAGAGTTGTGGATATGTGGTCTTCAAGCTAATCTTTCATTTGGGTTATTTTTATACTTACTCTTGCACCTCAAAGGAAGAGGGGTTCTTTAGCTGAGAGTGTGAGGAATCACTGCACAAATGTCTATGTGAAAATTAAGAATAGACCAAAGAGCTCAAGAGTATTGTAACTACACATTGCCAAGTAAAAGAGAGCCTCACAAAATCCAATTGAATGTTGATTCTCTCATTTGGTATTCTAGAGTAAACACTAAGCTCTTGTGGGATGAATCTCTCCATTTGTTGTGATATTTTTTTTTATCTATAACTTTAAAGAAAACTGCTTTGCATTCTAATGGATGCTTGGTAATTTTATTGGTGTGAATTTTTATTTAATGGAAATGTTCCAAGTTTTTCTTCATGTATTGATTCCTCTTAGCCATTAAAGAATCTTAATCGATCTAGAATGAACATTTTTTATTTATCTTTAAGATGAAAGGTTAATGGTTTAGGTAGTACAGATAATATGGTTGTTTCACTATTGTAGTGATTTTTTGTAACAACCCCTGTCGTTACGACAACATGTGATGCATAACAAGTGCAAATTTTATTTTTGATAAGAAATAAGGTAACAACAACAACATTCAAGCAACACAACTCGATGACGAACACAACACACACAATTCAGGAAATAGACAACATAACGATCTAGCATACTAGTCCATCATATAGCAGTAAGTGACATACAAAAATCAATCAGATGAAAAAAAAATGACTACCCGCTCGTCCTAACCTATAAGGTTAGGACCTCCAGGACACATAAAAAACTCTTAAGCCCAACTTTCCATCAATTTTGACCATTTAAGGTCTCAAGGTTCGCGACTGTTATAAGGAACAAGGAGGTGTCTACATCCCTCCCGACACAAGCAAGACAGAGCCTACAAGCTAAAATAAAACATCAAATCAAGCAATTGCAACAACACCAACTGACACATGTAACACAAACCTTCAATGTGACCGAGAATTGGCAGTCAATGAATTAACATTTGCATGGCATACAAATAAATAAACAACAATCGATGAATAGTGGCCTTTCGTCGTGCACCACCAGATAAATTAAATATTTAGACAATACTTAATTAACCTTAAATTTACGAGCATGCAAAAGATATCTAACATACAAAATCTATTTAGAAATAACCAAGTTGAGGTGCAATTCTATTTACCATAGGATTCTTCCACTTGATATCTCATCAAATAACACTGTGTTAAATTTGTTTATTTAGGTGATAGGAAGTCATTGAAAAATCCATTTCTAAATTTTTTAAGGTTCATTTTTTAGAGCCTTAAGTTTGTAATAAAGTTTGGAAAACATTTGATTTGGTTTTCCCTTCAAAAAAGTCAAAACTCAAGTTTCGGTGGCTAAGATCCTTTCCAAAATTCCTTCTAAGCCACCAAAAGCCTTATCTTTCAGTGGCTTAAACACGAAATTCAGGGCTCTCTTAGCCATTGAAAATGCATATAAGTTTGTTTTTACTGTGCTAAGTCATACTTTTCAAATGATGATTCTGAGAGAATGGAGAATCATTTTGAGAAATGGGTGGAGGTTTTTGTTGCTAAAATGTTAAATAAAAATAGCCTCTCTCATGTTTCCTACAGGTGTCATATATTGGGAGAATTGAATTCATCTCTGAGCCCTAATTTTTGGATCTCAGAATTGCCATGTTTGACACATGTTTTTGAAATGCATATCCCGAGAAAATAAAAATGAAAATCAAAGAACTAAGAGAGTTTTTTTCTCAAAACAAACCAATATACAAAATCCTCTTCTAGTTTGTACACAATAATTTTGGTTTGAGAGATATGGGTCGGTCATTGAGCAGCATATTTCGAAAAATTTCTATCTTTTCCAGTCACCTCACAAATTCGAATTTGAGATAGGAGAAGAGGTTATCAAATCCATCTTTTGAGGATCTGAATCTTCTTGTAAAGGCTATAAGTCCTATAAATTTTATAGACTTAAGGGTTAGAGTCTGGAGACTAGACCATGCCACTACTGTAATAGACTTTTCTTTTACCATAATACAGATCACAAGTTCCTTTCTATGTTTATGTTAGATTATAATTTTTTCTCTTTCTTTGTGCTTGAATGATTATTGTTGTCTAAGTTTATCTAGTTGCAAATGACTGTCATCTCATTGGTCAACTCATAAACGTTGATTTAATAAGTCATCTGTGCTGTATTTATTCATCCCATCACACATCTAATCTAGTTGATAGATATAGACTTTCTTGATCCACCACTCAGTTACTCATCTGATTATACACTTTTGAAAGCATTGTCTCATCTGGTTATGTATTTAACTATCTTGAGATTAAGTCAGTTATCTAGTATCCCATTTGATCTAATAAACACATAAAACCAAAACACATTTTAAGTTACCAAGCTTCTTCAAGCTACAACCTGAGAAGGACTCCTGGAGTGATAACAAATTAGCGTCGTTGCCGGGGAGAGGAGATTGAAACTCAGCTTCCCTAGGAGACGACATAGAGATGATCCATTGATGATAAAAAAGGATCAAACATCAGAATCGATTGTAATCATCTATCTAGTGACTCCATTGTTCAAAAATCTATTAGCGACTCCACTGGTATGAAATGAACAAGAGGTATGCATTTTGCAATTTCTCAGGTATTTCTAGTTACCCTCATCCAATACCTAGTAGAGATGAATGGGAAAGTATCCTTCCAAGATTTCAAGGAGAAGATTGGGAAGTGTCAGCTGAACACTTGTTGTATTTTCACGACTTTATTCATCGACTTGAAATTATACACGAGGATGTTAAAATTCTTCTCTTCAGATATTCATTGAAGGGAGCAGCCCTTGATTGGTGCCAATCTCTTCCAGATTTAAGTATTCACTAATTAGCAATTTTTCATGTTGCTTTTCATTCGTTTTGTAAAGAGTGTTTTCCAACTAAACATCTTTTTGAAGAATGTGGTAATGATTTTTCTTTTCTTCATAAATATTCTGTTTGTCATGAAAATCACTTTTGTGATAAAACATCTATTGCAGAAGATAGTATTTTTCATGAAGATCAACATGTCTCTTTCGAATATTCTGATGTTAAAGAACAAAGAGATACATCAGTTGAAGATATATCTTATTGTGATCAAGGGATTGTTGATCCACATTATAACAACCATGACGATGCTTTTGACATTGTATTAAATGCATCTGTTAAAGATGGTTGTCATGAAGATCATACTATTTCTTTTGAAAACTTTAAAGATGATGAGTAGATTGACAGATCAGAAGGTGAAAGTTTTGGATCTGTAGTAGATACTAAGGGTAGCTCATAGTTTCCAAATTTGCAGATCAAGAGAAGTTGTAGTGACCATGAGGAACATGATTTTTAGAAACTATCTAATTTCCAGCTTGAACATCAAGAGGATTATCTTTCTCCTTATGTACTTGTTGTTTCAAATTCAGATGAAAAGGGTGGTAATGATGATGAGGAAGAAGGTGATGTCATTACCTATCTGTTTCTAATCCCTATTGATGATAACTCCATGCAGGAATCTTCATCTCTATCATTAGAATATTTTCCTGATGTTCCCATATTTGATAAATATAGTGATGAGGAAGAAGATTTTAAGATGTTCCCATATTTGATAAATATAGTGATGAGGAAGAAGATTTTAAGGTTTATGAAGGGTTGTTGACTACTATAATTTCATCTAGTTCTACTTCTTAGCAAAGAGATGATTAGAAATGTATGCATGTTGTGGTTAATGATAGATATGAAGAGTATGTTGCAATAGGGGACACCTCTCATTATGACCGATTTATTAATGATCTTCAGAGTGTTAATCATAGTATAGATGCTTTTGACATTGTACCAAATGCATATGCTGACTTATGGTGTTATGAAGATCGGATTGTCCCTTTTGAAAACTCGAAAGATAATCAATAGATTGGCATATCAGTAAGTGACAGTTTCAGATCTGTAGCAAATACTAAGGGCAACCATTAGATTTCAGTTTTGTAGATAAAGGGACATTGCAACAAATATGAAGAGGAACATGATGAGCTAAAAAGTCAAGATCAGTAGTCCATCATATATGTTTCTCCAACAGAGGTTGAGCAACCTGCATTTCATATGGAGATTACTAAAAACAACCTACAACAACATTTCAGTCTTTAGTTGGAACAACTGCTTGAAGAGATATTTCCTTGCAACTTTCATGACCCTATTGTTGATTCTTTGGAATCCATAAAGATCAAAATGTTCTTGTCAGATGAAAGTTGGCCCTATCATCTGTTAAAACCACTTTTCTGTTGGATATACATTCCTTCATTTTTGGGGTCAAGATCCAGCATGATGTCAGTAAATCAGTCTCTTACATGGCTTCATTGGAAGCATGAGTTTACTTGATTAAGAAGCAGCAGAATAATCTCTTCATATGAGAAAGTAGATCATGTTCAGTTGTTGATTTCATGAATAAATAGAACACCGTTAAAAGAGAAATCTTCATCTTCAACGGTTTGGAAAGCCCATAGTTCATGCACAAAGATGGAAAGGAAAATAATGACTACAAAAATGTTCAAAGGGGGAACTAGATATAAGAAGAGAACTGTGATATCTGAATATGTTCATCTACTTTCTGATGCATCAATATCTAAAATAGAGGCAACATTGACTATTTGATTGGTTCGTAACCAATCACTATTAGCTTGTAGTATCATTTCTAGGTATGTTATTCATCAAAACACAGGCTGTGCAAGCTGTTAGAGGTTGCATGATTATTGCAGAAGACTTAAAGTAGTAGCCTTAAAGATCAATAAGTTAAGAGAAAATGGATTTTTGTAATTTGGTCAACTATTACAAAGCATACTTTTCAGTGGCTTAGGTGGAGATTTCAATTGTTCATTAGCCATGGAAAGAGGACCTTTCGGTGGCTTACATGCGCGGATTTTGGCTCTCCTAGCCACCAAAAGCACATAACAGGGCAGAAAACTACCATTTTTGCACAGATCCGAGATTTTCTAATCCAGATGCCTCAAGGAGGTTTTATAATGATAGATAATAATTAAAGGCGTCATTTCATTTTTGGGTTTTTCTTCCAGTTTTAAAAGGTGCCAACAAGAGGAGAATATTAAATTTGCTATCTAATTTTGGCAAAAAACTGTCTTTTGGGAAAAGGTGGCAATTTTGATTCTCTATTAGTCTCTAAGGATCTATTGTGGCTATCGAAGATTTTGAAGGACATGAAGATAATTGAGATAAGGAGTTGACCTAGTAAATAGGATCTTTTCCTTTTCTCTTGGAACTATTTTTGACTTTCCTTTTAAGTAAATTTGATCCAGTTTTCCAGGATCTAGATATCTTTTGTAAAGGCTACAGGCGGGTTACACACAGACTATAAGTTTGTCAAGGATTAGTTCTAAAGGAAAAACGACTCCATAGCCGAATGGTAAAGGCTATAGGCAAGTTACAGGTTTGTAGAAGATCAGTTGTATAAGCCAGATGACTCCATGCTCAATGCTAAAGGCGACTGGAACTATTAGGTCCTTGGAAATATCGCAGGGAGTTTTTCATCCCCAAAAGGAGCCATATGTTATTTCCTCAAATAAAACAGTCAAATTTGTTTATTTAGGTGATAGGAAGTCATTGAAAAAATACATTCTAAATTTTTTAAGGTTCATTTTTGAGAGCCTTATAATTTTAATAAAGTTTGGAAAACATTTGATTTGGTTTTCCCTTAAAAAAAGTCAAAACTCAGGTTTCGGTGGCTAAGAGCCTTTCCAAAAGGGCTTCTAAGCCACCGAAATCCTTAGCTTTCGGTGGCTTAAACGCAAAATCCAGGGCTCTCTTAGCCACTGAAAGTGCAGAAAAGTCTTTTTTTACTGTGCTGAGTCATCAATTTCAAATGATGATTTTGAGAGACTAGAGAATAATTTTGAGAAATAGGCATAGTTTTTTGTTGATAACATGTCAAAGAACAATAACCTCTCTCATTTTTCTTACATGTGTCATATATTGGGAGAATCGAATTCATCTCTGAGCCCTAATTTTTGTATCTCAGAATTTCCTTGTTTGACATATTTTTTGAAATGCAGATCCCGGGAAAAGGAAAACGAATCTCAAAGAAATGAGAGAGGCTTTTCTCAAAACAAACCAATATACAAAAGCCTCTTCCAGTTTGTACACAAAGGTTCTGATTTTAGAGATATGGGTCAATCTTTGAGCAACATATTTCCCGAAATTTTTGTCTTTTCCAACCACCTCACAAATTCAAATTTGAGATAGGAAAAGATGTTATCAGATCCATCTTTTGAGGATCTGAAATTTCTTGTAGAAGATATAAAGCCTATCGATTTTATAGACTAAAGGTTTTGAGTCTAGAAACTAGACCATGCTACTACTGTAATAGACTTTTCTTTTACCATAATACAGATCACAAGTTCCTTTCTCTGTTTATGTCAGATTATCATTTTCTCTCTGTTTTTTTTCTTCCCTGATTACTGTTGTCTAAGTTTATCTAGTTGCAAATGATTGTCATCTCATTGGTCAACTCATAAACACTGATTTAATAAGTAATATGTGATATATTTATTCATCCCATCACACATCTGATTTGGTTGATAAATATAGACTTTCTTCACCCACCACTCAATTACTCATCTTATTATACACTTTTGAAAGCATTGTCTGATCTGGTTATGTATTTGACTGTCTTTAGAGTAATTTAGTTATCTAGTATCCCATTTGATCCAATAAACAGATAAAACCAAAACACATTTTAAGTTACCAGGCTTCTTCAAGCTACAACCTAAGAAGGACTCCTGGAGTGATAACACAACCTATTAACTTGTAACCATGTTGATAAGATAAAAATATGATGGAATTATTCCTTCAAAAACATTAATGGAGCCACTAAGAAAGATGGAGTGACAACTCAAATTAATAGTCAAACATCGTTAACTTTCATTAAACAAATTTAATGATTTAATGATTTAAATTAAATGGGTTCCATACATAGGAAATAAGGCTTGGTGATAACCATATCCTAAAATAGGTTTCACTAAGGGTCGATCATACTCAAAGAAGGAAATGTAGTTGTTATCAACATTCCCATTTCATAAAAATCCCTATATACAATTTTAAGTTCACTCTTATTGATCTTTCCAATAAAAATATTACCAAATAATGCCCAACTAACATTTCTACCATATAGACTTTAAACAACCATACAATTTCAATTAAATAATGATGAAAAATTTCCAGCATAACCGATATATATAGAATTGTTTTAACCATGCATGAGTGCAAGAAAGACCTTTAGAATTTTAACTATTAATATAAATTTCATAATATTGCATATATATGGTGGATTTATGATGAATTTTTTTTTTGAATCTCTTTAATTGGTTCCATTGTAATAATTTCATTCCTACTTGATAAATCAAAATAATCTTGCATATCGATACCTTGATACAAATTGTGAGTTTAACTCTAGAAACAATTTCAGTGCATTAAGAAACACCTTTGCTTTATTTTCAATATTCAGATAAAAGGAATTATATGTGAAAACTAAGAAAATGGTAGTTACCTTTTATTAGCACAATTACATGGCGAACTAATGGTATCTAACATGTAAGTTGTTTCTTGAAAATATCAAAGATATTTTTTTGTCATCTAAGACCATAAATAAAGTTTCAACCAGAGATCAACACTTGTTTCCATTTATGCTTCATGATGTGTTTATCCTATACGCCTTTTCATCCCTCTCAAATTATTTATATGACCCATGAATTTAAATGAGCAATTTGGTTGATGAGAAACTCTGAGATAAATGAGATTCATGGTTAAATTTTGTCTTTTCATTACATGACTCACACCTGGAAAATCAAACTAAAATTTGAAACAAATATTTCCGACAGTGGCTCTTGGTTAGTTGATTTTTAGAGTTGTTGGTAATTCACACTATTGGCGGTATATTTTGGCAGATATTGTAAACAAGTAAGCCATCTCATACTTTCAATAACTTCAAGGTAAGAAAATTATTTTTTTGGTTAAACTTTAGAGATCAATTTCATCCCTTATTGATTGTTCTACGTAAGACTTCATTCTCCTTGAGTCGCTTTTATACATGTTATTTCCTTGATCTCAAACCACATTTATTAGGTTGACATTATGTATCTTATCAACCCAACTTCCACACACCTTTGTCAGGCCCTGGATGCCAGACTCCAATAAAATTAAATAAAGATGGGAAAGGCGGTTCGGTCACCTAGATTACAGTCACTCCCAATAAATGCATCCCTTATACAAAAATGCCATGTATATGATTTATGCTAGAAGGTTTGACAGAGAGAGAAGATAATCACCAGATCTACACTCGCAATATCTACCCTCATAGTAAATAAAAAAAATGCACTAATCATGCAATAGCAAAAAATACAGTAACAAATACGCACTAGTCACGCAGTAATAAAAAAAAACACAGTAATAAAGAGGCAGTACTCACGCAGTAATAAAAACGCAGTGGTCACAACAAATTTGATTTTCGGGAAGGACATTGATGGAAACATATACTTTAATTGGAGAAAAATCCATCTTATCGCGCACAACAATCTTACATTGGGGGTATTCCTTGACCAACCTTTTCGCTACGTAAATAAAATCTCGACGAGATTATTGGGATCTTGATTTCTTGTAAGAAAATACATTTGTAATTAAAAAGGGATATCAAAATCTTGGCTTAGATCAACCCACGAATCTCAAAAAAATGAAGGAACATTTAAGGATGGAACATAGAGATAGTTTAGAATAAAAGCAAAGATAAAATTTCCCAAGAGGAAGAAGGAAGACGAAGGGCATCTTTGCATACCGAAAACGCAGACGAACTCAGGTAACACTCAATGGGTTTTCCCCCAACCCACGCAGAGCAAGTTTGGTACTAAAATCATAGAGTAACTCATGTAAAGTGCAAGGGTTTGGTTTTGGGTCATCAGGCGCTTCTCCCGAAGTCAACCACGAGGTGACAACATACACCAGAGTCACCAAGGATAAGTTGGCAATGCATATACAGAAGAAACTGATTACGCAAAGAAAACGATTACACAAAGCAATTGATTACACCAGCAAATGAATTTAATAATTACTCATTACACAAATACACAAAGAAAATGATTTTAACAATTACTCATTACACAAAACACAGTCGACATTGAATCCCTATTATTAATCTATGTGCTAAGGTTTAATTGGTTTGGGGGCTGCTCAATCAATAACAAATCCCAAGAAGATTTAAAACCTTATTTTCTATTATAGTAAAATTTTCCTTAACACTCAACATAATCGAATATACATCACGTAATGCATCCAATACTTGTGAACCAAGAAGGCGTAAAAAAAAAACTTAACTACCTTTCAACCAAATTACACATGAACATATTCGCTAGGACAAATAAATAACTAAAATTTTAACACAAAGACACTCACGTGATTTCCACGTTAGAGAGATGCATATATAGGGAATATAACTATTATTCAAAAAAAATATACACATGCGTACCATAGCCAAATGTGAATGCTCTCAAGTCATTGTCCTGCACGTGCTCCGTCCAGCTCCTACTTGCCAACCGATGTGACCTCACCGGTACCTCTCAACCAATGCTAGGGGTACTCTTCTTCCCCCTGAGCCTCCCAAGATGCAAAGGGGGCCATGCACACAATCTCAGAGAATGCTATCTCCCATCTCACCTCGTAAGGTCAAGCTACCACTCATTACCCAAGCTGGGTATCCCAACTCCCACAAGAGAAAAATTAGTCAAGATGAAATTTCGGCAGCGTAACCTTACGTAAACTAGATGTGATCCATAATCCTCCTCCTCCATCCTTTTTATAGAGTTTTCTTACTCATTAGTTTCCTAAAACCTCACTAGATTCTTTTTATTAAATTTAATTAGGAAAAACCTTCCCTGTAAACGTCGCATGATCCCCTAGTTGCACTAGAAAATCAATTTATTAATTAAATAAATTTTCCTATTTCCCTCACCCACCTAAAAGCGTTCCTAAAAATGCTCCTTGGTGTCCCATTATTTCCTTACAATTCTTAAATGACTTATGCCTTACTTAAATCCTAGTTGAGTTCATAAATAGAAAGTTCCAAAGGCTAGATTCCTTACTAAGTTAGACACCCCCCTTTTTCTTTAAGTTTCCCCTTTTCTTTAAGTTTCCCTTTTTCTTTAAGTTTCTCGCTTTTTATTTTTAACTAAAATTAGAACTATCAATTTTAGACAAAAGCAACCACTTACCCATTTAATAAATTTAATCCTCCATTTTAATTTTTACTTTAATAAATAAAGTTTTAATTTTTTTCCCCCCTTCTTGTTACATGTCTACTTAGTTTTTCTTTGTTCACATGTTCTGCTTAGACCAAGGTTTTAATTTCACTAGGCTGGGTGACATTTTTTAAGGGAACAAATAGTTTTTAAACTTTACTCATCACATCATTCATTTTGAGGTCGACCAGGTCCTAAGGAGGCATAGTTTTCTAGGCAGTAGGTTTATTAACCTACCATAGTTAAAATCATGACGTTCCCTTCAGGATGCACTATGTGCTACAAGGGTGCCACTTGCCTCTTTCTGTTTTATTCATGTGACGTTCCCCTCAAGATGCACTATGTGCTCCAAGGGTGCCACTCACCTCCTGACTTCCCCTCAAGATGCACTATGTGCTCCAAGGGTGCCACTCACCTCCTGACTAAATTTGGTAGACATCAAACCCCGAGAGTCAATACTCCGTGAGGTTATATTGTGGGAGATTAAGGTCCCCTAAGGAATAAGGACCATGCCTTATTGCACTCCCTTTAGAATCATCGCGAGTGACTATCACATTCTTCCCTCACGTCATCGTGGGTATTCTCAAACTAGCTAATTGTTAACCTACAATTCGATCCACAACAAGAGTGATAGTAGGTTGTGGCAGGGTTGCTGACACACCTCTCCCTCAATTTATATGGTTGTCAAGCGTGACCCCTTTACTCCAAATGTGAGTCTAGTCAAAGAGCTATCGTCATCCTGCATCCATCAATGAAACATATCAACGATAACAATCAACATCACAATATCTAATTATATGTACATATGTCACATCAACATCACAATATCTAATCATATGTACATATGTCACATCAACATCATTCAAACCCTAAGAGTCCACTCCCTAACTCGATCTGGATTCCAAGGAGTTTCATCAATGCCTCGGCATCCTCTAACATCCAGAGTCTTGTACACTTAGGAGAACCTAGTCAATAGCACCTGTCGATGTAAATACAAAAAAAATAACATATCATTAAATCCACGATATCTCATAGTCATAATCCAAACAACCAATAGTATAATGACCTGGATCACTTTCACGCAAGTGTCCTCAAAGAATAATTCTTCTCACTACGTGCAAGAGAGGGATGTTACATACACCCCTCTTGTTTTAAAATTTGTCCTGAAGTTTCACAGTATGTAAGTGCCAAAATAAAGTGTATCATAGTATCATATGTCTAGCTATCAAACAAAAATGGGAACTGCTGACGCATATCATATGCGTCCTCCCAGGTCACTGAGTGTGGACTATAGTTGTCCCACTAGACCTTTACCTGATCTATTGTTCGACGTCGTAGCTATCGAATGCGATTGTCTAGGATGTGGATTAGCTCCACCATGAGCGCACCCTCATCTGATACCTGCAAGGAACTCATTTCAATAACATGTGTAGGATCACTAACATAATGTCTCAAAACAAATATGTGAAAAAAATCGTGCATACGCCTCAAAGAATCAGGCAAGTCCAGTCTATAGGACATGGGCCCCTTCCTTTCCAAAATCTCAAAGGGTCTGACGAACCTAGGCAAGATTTTATCACCCTTTCCGAACTTTATTGAACTTTTATACGGTTTCACCCGCAAGAATACTCGATCACCAACTTCATAACTACGGCTGACACAATGTGCATCGACATAACTCTTATGTCGATCTTGGGCTTCCTTGATCCTTTGTCTTATTGTTTGCATTTGATATTACATTTCTTGGATCACTTCTGGTCCCACCAGGACCCTATCCTCAAGATTATCCCAACTCAAAGGCATCTGACACAGTCGCCTGTAAAGAAACTCGAGAGGAACCATCTTAATGGTGCTTTGATAACTGTTGTTATATGAAAATTCTACCAGTGGCAAGAATTCTTCCCAACTCTTTTGTTGTTCCGTCACATACATAAACAACATATACTCCAATATTTGGTTTGTTCAATCGGTCTTCCCATTAGTCCCTGGGTGATACGTGGTACTGAAGTTAAGTTGGGTTCCCAAGGCCCCTTGGAAACTAGTCCAATCCCCTCAAGATGCACTATGTGCTCCAAGGGTGCCACTCACCTCCTGACTGAATTTGGTAGACGTCAAACCCCTGGAGTCAATACTCCATCAGGTTATATTGTGGGAGACTAAGGTCCTCTAAGGAATAAGGACCATGCCTTATTGCACTCCCTTTAGAATCATCGTGAGTGACTTTCACATTCTTCCCTCATGTCATCGTGGGTATTCTCAAACTATGTAATCGTTAACCTACAATTCGATCCATGAAAAGAGTGATAGTAGGTTGTGGCAGGGTTGCTGACACACCTCTCCCTCAATGTCTATGGTTGTCGAGCATGACCCCTTTACTCCAAATGTGAGTCTAGTCAGAAAGCTATCGTCAGCCTGCATCCATCAATGAAACATATCAGTGATAACAATCAACATCACAATATCTAATCATATGTACATATGTCACAACAACATCACAATATCTAATCATATGTGCATATGTCACATCAACATCATTCAAACCCTAAGAGTCGACTCTCTGACTCGATTTGGATTCCAAGGAGTTTCATCGATGCCTCGGCATCGTCTAACATCTAGAGTCCTGTAGACTCAGGAGAACCTAGTCAATAGCACTTGTCAATGTAAATACAAAAAAGATAACATATCATCAAATCCACAATATCTCATAGTCATAATCAAAACAACCAATAGTATAATGACTTGGATCACTTTCATGCAAGTGTCCTCAAAGAATAATTCTTCTCACTGCGTGCAAGAGAAGGATGTTACATACACCCCTCTTGTTTTAAAATTTGTCCTAAAGTTTCACAGTATGTAAGTGACGAAATAAAGTGTATCATAGTATCATATATCTAGCTATCAAACAAAAATGGGAATTGCTAATGCATATCATATGCATCCTCCCAGGTTGCCGAGTGTGGACTATAGTTGTCCCACTGGACCTTGATATGATCTATTGTTCGACATCGTAGCTATCGAATGCGATGGTCTAGGATGTGGATTGGCTTCGCTGTGAGCGCACCCTCATCTGATACCTACAAGGAACTCATTTCAATAACATGTGTAGGATCACTAACATAATGTCTCAAAACAAATACGTGAAAAAAATCGTGCATACGCCTCAAAGAATCAGGCAAGTCCAGTCGATAGGACATGGGGCCCTTCCTTGCCACAATCTCAAAGGGTCTAACAAACCTAGGAGATATTTTATCACCCTTTCCAAACTTTATTGAACTCTTATGTGGTTTCACCCGCAAGAATACTCGATCGCCAACTTCATAACTACGGTCGACACAATGCACATCAACATAACTCTTATGTCTATCTTGGGCTTCCTTGATCCTTTGTCTTATTGTTTTCATTTGATATTACATTTGTTGGATCACTTCCGGTCCCACCAGGACCCTATCCTCAATATTATCCCAACTCAAAGGTGTCCGACACGGTCGCCCGTAAAGAAACTTGAAAGGCACCATCTTAATGGTGCTTTGATAACTGTTGTTATATGAAAATTCTACCAGTGGAAAGAATTCTTCCCAACTCTTTTGTTGTTCCATCACGTACATACACAACATATACTCCAATATTTGGTTTGTTCATTCGGTTTTCCCGTTAGTCTCTGGGTGATACATGGTACTGAAGTTAAGTTGGGTTCCCAAGGCCCCTTGGAAACTAGTCCAAAATCATCCGGTAAACACTAATCCTCTATCAGATATAATCCTCTTAGGGATACTATGCAGCCTCACCATCTCATTGATGAAAACTCTAGCTATGTGAGGTGTTTGATACGTCGTACGCACAGGAATAAAATGAGCACTCTTCGTCAGAGTGTCGACTACCACAAAAATCGATTCACATCTCCTTTCTGCCAATGGAAATACAACGATGAAATCCATCAAAATTACCTCCCATTTCGATTTTGGAATAACGTGTGGTTGTATTAATCCTGTTGGATGTCTATGTTCAACCTTCACCTACTGAAATTCTAGACATCTTGCCACGTAGTTGACTATGTCTTCTTCACCTACTGAAATTCTAGACATCTTGCCACGTAGTTGACTATGTCTTCCTTCATTCCTTTCTATAAGTATAAGGGTTTAAGGTCTTCCATCATCTTCATGACTCTAGGATGAGCCATGTACACTGCTCTATAAGCCTCGTTTAGGATCAAACTCCTCCACTCATCATTGGGAGGTATGTAAATTCGATTTTTAAATCTCAATAATCCGTCATTTTCCACTGTAAATCCCTCAAATTTTGGTACCATCATTGTGTTTTGTCTGATAAAATACTTGACCTCTTTGTACCAGTCATTGTCAAGTTGTAATGTTAGAATATTTTCACATAGATTCGTTTGAAGAGGCATCACTGAAAATATGCGCGGTCTCTGACTCAATGCATCTTCCACTTTGTTCATTGTTACTTTTATGTAGGTAATCTTGAAATCGTACTCGCTAAGCAATTCTGACTAATACTGTTGTCGCGTGTTTAAATCGATTTTCATAAAGATGTGTTGTAGACCACAGTGGTTTGGTTTTAGTTCGAATATTCATCCAATAAGGTAGTGTCTCAGAACTCTCAAGGCATAAACAATAGCTAGCAAATCCAAATTATGCATTGCATAGTTCTCCTCATGCCTTCTCAACTTTCTTAATATGTAAGCGATCACTCGACCGTCTTTCATCAAGACTCCTCCTCAGCCTTCCTTGGATGCGTCAGTGCATACCAATAATTCCACATCCATGTCAAGGACCTTTAGTATCAGTGTTGTCGTCAATATCTCCTTAAGTCTTTGAAATGCCTCCTCTCATTTCTCAGTCCAAACAACCTTCTTGTCCTTCTTATACAATTTCATGATCAGATTTGCTATATTCAAAAAACAGTCAACGAACCATCGATAGTATCCCAATAAACCCATGAAGCTACACACTTCTGGGACATTTGTTTGCACAGGCCATTCCATAATAGCCTCTACCTTTGCTATATCCACAACGATACCTTCGCCGAAGATGAAATTCCCTAAGTAGTGAATCTTCGATTGATAAAACGAGCATTTCGACAGTTTCCCAAACAATTTATTCTCTCATAGACACCATAGTACCACGCGCAAGTGCTCGTCATGCTCCTCCATCATCCAAAAATATATAAAAGTATCGTCAATGAATACTTGGACGAACTTGTCCAAGTATTCATGGAACACCCCATTCATTAAGCTCATAAATACCCCAGGGGCGTTTGTCAGTCCAAAAGGTAAAACAATAAACTCATAATGTCCAAACCTCATCTTAAAGGAGTTCTTAGGGATGCCATCTTCCTTGATCCATAACTTGTGGTACCTCAATCTCAAGTTTATCTTTGAAACCGTCGTCGTTCCTTTCATCTAATCAAACAAATCATCAATCCTTGGAAATGAATATTGATTCTTGATCATTGCCTTTTTCAATTGACAGTAGTCAATGCAGAGTCTCCATGGACCATCCTTCTTCCGTATGAAAATAACAGGCGCACCCCATGGTGACACACTTGGATGTATAAGTCCTAGGTTCAACAACTTCTTCAGTTGCATTATCAACTCTTGTAACTCAAGGGTTGATATCCAATAAGGCGTTCTCGCTATCGGTTCAGTTCATGGTTTTAGGTCGATGGTAAATTCCAATTCCCTCTCCGACGACATCCCAGGTAACCCCTCGGGGAATACATATGCAAACTCTTGCACCACTAGAAGGTTTATTCTAAACATCCTTCTATTCCCTTCTCATTTAATGCAAGGATCACATATAGCTTATATCTCTTGTGCATGCTCTTTCGTAGCTGCAAGGAAGAGATCAAAATCAGGGAAAATCCCTAGTTCCAACCTACAATCATGCGTATTTGTCCCTCATCAACGACCAAGCTCAATCATTTTGTCTTACAGTTGAGTATCGCATCATGCAATAACATCCAGTCCATACTAATCAAGACATCATAAAACCTTAAGGTTGTGACATATAGGTCGACCCTAGTGAAAAAATCTCCCAGGTTAAGGATACAACCCGTAACCTTCCCTCCAACCTTATGTTTGGCTCCCAAAGCCATTTATACAAAGATAAACTCGTCATGTTCAACTACTTTTACCTTAATTATTTTTAGTGTTGCACCAGAAATAAAACTCTATGTAGCACTTGGATCTATCAAAATACTAAGTGTCTGGTCAACGACGATACCTGACGTCTTGAGAAAAGTCGATTGGTTCTCTGCCTGGTGATTATTCACCGCTGCATGAATCCGATGGGCCTTGGCCAAATCTCCCATGGTAGTGGGTCCGGCTGATCCGGATGCTTTGGTCCTATCCACTAGGAAGTCACACTGGTAATGTGGCTCCCCACATGTCCAACACCCTTTCTTTGGTCCAGTACTCCTGGTGTATGAAAATAATAGGTGCACCCCATGGTGACACACTTGGACGTATAATTCCTAGGTCCAACAACTCCTTCAGTTGCATTCTCAACTCTTGTAACTCAAGGTTCGACATCCGATAAGGCGTTCTCGCTATTGGTTCAGTTCATGGTTTTAGGTCAATGGTAAATTGCAATTCCCTCTTCGACAACATCCCAGGTAACTCCTCAGGGAAGACATATGCAAACTCTTGCACCACCAGAAGGTTTTTTCTAAACCTCTTGCTATGCCCTTCTCATTTAATGCAAGGATCACATATAGCTTATGTCTCTTGTGCACGCTCTTCCATAGCTGCAAGGAAGAGATGAAAATCAGGGAAAATCCCTGGTTCCAACCTACAATCACGTGTATTTGTCCCTCATCATCGACCAAACTCAATCGTTTTGTCTTACAGTTGAGTATCGCCCCTCATCATCGACCAAACTCAATCGTTTTGTCTTACAGTTGAGTATCGCATCATGCGATTCCATCTAGTCCATACTGATCACGAAGTCATAAGACCCTAAGGTTGTGACGTATAGGTCATCCCTATTGAAAAAATCTCCCAGGTTAAGGCTACAACCCATAACCTTCCCTCCAACCTTATGTTTGGCTCCCAAAGCCATTTATACAAAGATAAATTCATACTGTTCGACTACCTTTACCTTAATTCTTTTTAGTGTTGCACCAGAAATAAAACTCTATGTAGCACCTGGATCTATCAAAATACTAAGTGTCTGGTCAGTGATGATACCTGACGTCTTCAGAAAAGTTGATTGGTGCTCTGCTTGGCGGTTATTCACCACTGCATGAATCTGATGGGCCTTGCCCAAATCTCCCACAGTAGTTGGTCCAGCTGATCCAGATGCTTTGGTCCTCTCCACTGGGAAGTCACACTGGTAATGTGGCTCCCCACATGTCCAACACCCTTTCTTCAGTCCAGTACTCCTGATACCAAAAGTAGAAGCTAACGACCCACCGATTTGGAACCTCAGTATGTTCTATTGAACATGCCTAAATTGTTGCTAATGCAATCAATGTTGTTGGTGGTGTTGTGGTCCTCTGTAAGGATTCCACTGTTGATGCGTTGGTCTCCATGGCATAGTGTATGTGGATCCTCTCTAAGTGCCTCAAAATCCTGGTGAATGTCTATTCGATGTCTAATGTTGGAATGCACCAGATGACACCTATCTCGTTGGTCTAGCTAGAGTCCTACTCTAGCCCCCACTGATAAGCTCCTCCTCTACTATGACAGCCTTCTGAACAACATCGTGCAAGGTTTGAGGCATAAGAATCCTCAATTTTGTGCGAATGATGACATTAAGTCCAAACACAAACTTGTTGACCTTACGTTTCTCGGTATTCAGGTGCGGAGCATACTGAAGAAGCTCCATGAAGTGGGCCTTATACTTGGGCATCGTATGACCGTCCTGTCACAAGGTGTTGAACACATTGAGTTGTCTCTCAATGAATTCCTCAGATAGATACCTCTCCTAGAACCATTCATCGAACATTTCCCATGACATGTCTTCGACGACCATGTTCAATTGCAATAGGAGCATCTTCCACCATAGAAGAGCGCCCTTCTTTAGTTGAAAGACTGCCATGCAAACCTTCATGTTGTAGGTATAGTCACGAAGTGAAAATCACATCACCATATTCTCCAACCATGCCTCGATAACTACGTCATCCGCGGAACCAAAGAACTCAGGAAACTTGAACTTCTCGAGTTCACGATGAATTCTACCAATACAAACTGGGGTGTGCAATGGACCCTCAGAAGGTTCCGACACCCTAGCCTCATCTCTATCCAAACGATTGATCAGTGCCTCAGACATCCTTTGAAAGGACCTCATCAGCCCAACCACATCACCCATAACTATATGTTCCTGCCTGACAACTTGTTCGTCTCCCTGGGGGTATGACCCCTTAGACATGGATGTTACTGGGGGCATCGCGCCTCCTCCCCTAGCACCCCATCGTGTACCTCTGTGGGGTCCTCTAACCATGATTAACTGCACGAATACAAATAAAATTTAATTAGCGACATTTTAATAAAATATCGAACCAAAGGAAGCCGTAGTGATCCCAAGTCACGAGTCGAAACAACTTTGATACCATATGTAACAACCCCCATCATTACGATAACATGCAATGAATAACAAGGGAATTTTTTTTTTTTATAAGTAGGAAGGTAACAACAACAACAGTAAATCATCGTAACTCGATGACAAACACAACACACACAATTTAGAAAATAAACAAGATAATGACTTAGCATACCATTCCATCATGCAACAGGAAGCGACATACAAAAATCAATCAGACGAAAAGAAAAATGACTACCCGTCTGTCCTACCCTGCAAGGTTAGGACCTCCAAGACACATAAGAAACGCTCAAGCCCAACTTCCCATCGATTTTGACCATTTAAAGTCTCAAGGCTGGTGACTATTCTGAGGAATAAGGAGGTTTCTACTTCTCGCCCGACACAAGCAAGACAATGCCTCCAAGCTAAAAGACAACATCAAATCAACCAAACGCAACAACACCAACCGACACACGTAACACGAACCTTCAATGTAAGCGAGAATTGGCAGTCAATGAATAAACTTTTGCATGGTGTACAAATAAATAAACAACAGTCGATCACTAGTGGTCTTTCGTCGTGCACCACCCGATAATCTAAATATTTAGACAATACTTATTTAACCTTAAATTTACGAGCATACAAAAGATATCTAACATACACAATCTATCTAGCAATAACCAAGTTGAGGCGCAATTCTATTTACCATAGGATTCTTCCAACTATTAACTTGTAACCATGTTGATAAGATACAAATATGATGGAATTATTCCTTCAAAAACATTAATGGAGTTGCTAAGCAAGATAGAGTGACACCTCAAATTAATAGTGAAACATTGTTAACTTCCATTAAACAAATTTAATGATTTAATGATTTAAATTAAATGGGATCCATACATAGGAAATAAGGATTGGTGATAACCATATCCTAAAATAGGTTTGACTAAGGGTCAATCATGCTCAAAGAAGGAAATGTAGTTGTGATCAACATTCCCATTTCGTAAAAATCCCTATATACAGTTTTAAGTTCACTTTTATTGATTTTTCCAATAAAAATATTACCAAATAATGCCCAAATAACATTTCTACCATATAGACTTTAAACAAACATACAATTTCAATTAAATAATGATGAAACATTTCCAACATAACCAATATATATAGAATTTTTTTAACCATGCATGAGTGCAAGAAAAACCTTTAGAAATTTAACTGTTCATATCAATTTCATAATATTAACTATTCATAATATTACATATCTATGGTGGATTTATGGTGATTTTTTTTTTTGAAGCTCTTTAATTGGTTGCATGGTAATAATTTTGTTACCTTACTTGATAAATCAAAATAATCTTTCATATCCATACCTTGATACAAAATGTGAGTTTAACTCTAGAAACAATTTCACTACATTAAGAAATACTTGATAAATCAAAATAATCTTTCATATCCATACCTTGATACAAAATGTGAGTTTAACTCTAGAAACAATTTCACTACATTAAGAAAAACCTTTGCTTTATTTTCAATCTTTGGCTAAAAATAATTATATGTGCAAACACAGAAAACGGTAGTTACCTTTTATTACCACAATTACATGGTGAACTAATAGTATCTAACATGGAAGTTGTTTATTGAAAATATAAAATCTATTTTGTTGTCATCTAAGACTATAAATAAAGTTTCAACCAATGCTCAACACTTGTTTCCATTTATGCTTCATGATTTGTTTATCCTATACTCCTTTGCATCCCTCTCAAATTATTTATATGATCCATGACTTTAAATGGGCAATTTGGTTGATGAGAAACTCTCAGATAAATGAGACTCATGGTTAAATTTTGTCTTTTTATTACATGACTCACACCTGGAAAATCAAACTAAAATTTGAAAACAATATTTCCAACATTGTCTCTTGCTCAATTTATTTCTAGAGTTGTTGGTAATTCACACTATTGGAGGTATATTTTGGCATATATTTTAAACAAGTAAGCCATCTCATACTTTCAATAACTTGAAGGTAGAAAAATTATTTTTTTATTAAACTTCATATATCAATTTCATCCCTTCCTGATTGTTCTACATACATCTTCATTTTCATTAATTCATTTCTATACATGTTATATCCTTGATATCATACCACATCTCTCAAGTCGAAATTATGTATCTTATAAACCCAACTGGCACATGTCGTTCCTAGGCCCTAGACACCAAAATCCAATAAAATGAAATCAAGTAGAGAAAGGTGATTCGGTCGCCTAGATTAGAGTCGCTACCAATAACATCAATCCTTACAAAACAATGCAATTTACACGATTTATCCCAGAAGGTTTGCCAGAGAGAGAAGATAATCACCAGATATGCACTCGCAATATCTTCCCTCACAATAAATAAAAAAATCCAGTAATCATGCAATAACCAAAAATACAGTAATAAATACGCAGTACTCATGCAGTAATAAAACAAAACAAAGTAATAAAGAGGCGGTACTCATGCAGTAATAAAAAGGAAGTGGTCACACCAAATTTGATTTTGGGGAAGGACTTCAATGACAACATATACTTTAATTGGAGAAAAACCCATCTCATCACGCACAACAATCTTACATTGGTGGTATTCCTTGAACAACCTATTCACTACATAAATAAAATCTCAACAAGATTATTGGAATCTTGGTTTCTTGTAACAAAAAACATTTGTAATTAAAAAGGGATATCAAAATCTTGTCTTAGAACAACCCAAGAATCTCATAAAAAATCAAAAACATTTAAGGATGGAACAAAGAGACAGTTTAGAATAAAAGAAGAGATAAATCTACCCAAGAGGAAGAAGGGAGACGCATGGCATCTTTGTTTACCTAAAACGCAGGGGAACTCAGGTAACACGCAATGGTTTTTCCCCCAACCCACGTAGAGCGACTTTGGTACTGAAATCACAAGGGTTTGGGATTGGGTCATCATACACTCCTCCCAAAGTCAACCACGAGGTGCCACCATACACCACAGTCATTGAGGAGCAGTTGACAATGCATATACACAAGAAATTAATTACAGAAAGTAGCTGATTACACGAAGAAATTGATTACACCAACAAATTATTTTAATAATTACTCATTATGAAAATACACAAAGAAAATAATTTTAACAATTACTCATTACACAAACACAGTCGATATTGAATCCCTATTATTGGTCCTATGTTAAGGTTCAATTGATTTGGGGGCTTCTCAATCAATAACAGATCCCAAGAAGATTTAAAACCCCATTTTCTATTACAGTAAAATATTCCTTAACACTCAACATAATCAAATATACAACACTTAATGCATCCAATAATGGAGAACCAAGAAGGTGCAGAAACAAAATTCAACTACCTTTCAACCAAATTACACATGCGCATATTCACTAGGACAAAAAATTAATAGAAGCTCCTATTATTTCGTCGTTAGAGAGATTCATATACAAGGAGTCTAACTACTATTCAAAAAAAAAATACAAATGCGTACCATAGCCAAATGCAAATTCTTTGAAGTCGTTGTCTTGCACACACTATGTCCAGCTCCCGCTTGCTATCGATGTCACCTCGTCGGTAGCTTCCAGCCAATGCTAGGGGTACTCTTGTTCCCCCTAAGCTCCCTAAGCCGCAAAGGGGCCATTCACACAATACCAGATAATGTTATATCCTAGTTCACCTTGCAAGGTTGAGCTACCACTCATTACCCGAGCTCGATATTCCAACTCCCACAAGAGAAAATCCAGTCAAGATGAAATTATGATGGCGTAACCTTACACAAACGAGATGTGATCCATACTCCTTCTCCATCATTTTTATATAGTTTTCTTAGTCATTAGTTTCCCAAACCCTCATTATATTCTTTTTATTAAATTTAATTAGGAAAAACCTCCCCCGTACATGTGTCGCTCGATTCCCTTGTTGCACCAGAAAATCAATTTATTAATTAGTTAAATTTTCCTATTTCCCTCACCCACCTAAAAGCGTTGCTAAAAATTCTCCTCGGTGTCCCATTATTCCTTTACAAATCTTAAATGACTTGCGTCTTACTTAAATCCTAGTTGAGTTCATAAATATAAAGTTCCAAAGGCTAGATCCCTTACTAAGTTAGGCATTCCCCTTTTTCTTTAAGTTTCCCCTTTTCTTTAAGTTTCCCCTTTTCTTTAAGTTTCCCCCTTTTTCTTTTTAACTAAAATCCAAGTTAGCAAGTTTAGACAAAAGAAATCACTTACCCTTTTAATAAATTTAATCCTCCATTTTAATTTCTACTTTAATAATTAAAGTTTGAATTGATTACCCCCCTTCTTTTTACATGTCTACTTAGTTTTTCTTTGTTCACATGTTCTTCTTAGACCAAGGTTTTAATTTCACTAGGCTGGGAGATAGTTTGTAAGGGAACAAATAGTTTTTAAACTTTACTCATCACATCATTCCTTTTGAGGCCAACTAGGTCCTAAGGAGGCATAGTTTTCTAGGCACTAGGTTTATTAAATTACCATAGTTAAAATTTTGATGTGCCCCAAGGGTGCCACTCGCCTCTTTCTGTTTTATTCACGTGACATGCCCTTCAAGACACACTATGTGCTCCAAGGCTACCACTCCCCGCTTGACTGAATTTGGTAGACGTCAAACCCTTGGAGTCAATACTCCATCAGGTGATCTTGTTGGAGACTAAGGGCCTCTAAGGAATAAGGACATTTCCTTATTGCACGCCCCCTAGAATCATCGTGAGTGACTGTCACAGTCTTCCCTCATGGCATCGTGGGTCTTCTCAAACTAGGTAATTGTTAACCTATAGTTCGAGCCATGGTGAGAGTGCTAGTAGGATGTGGCAGGGCTGTTGTCCACACCTCTCCCTAGGTAATCGTTAACCTACAATTCGAGCCACAACGAGAGTGCTAGTAGGTTGTGGTAGGGTTGCTCCCTCAATGTCATTTTTGTTTACCATGGCTATCAGTTTCCATATTATTTCTTTTCAAAACATAATTTGTTGCCTATAGACTATTGAGATCCCATATACACCACAAAAACTATCATAATCCTTTCCACAATTCGTATAGGCCATTATTAAGCGATTGGGGACCATGCGTGGGTCATACAGGTTGTATTCCCAACACTAAAACTTTCCTCTTCCACCATGGGTTTGATTCTCTTTGGATTGCATGTGATTATTTAGTTACAGATTGAATTTGTCTAAGAAGATGAATTTCTCCATTGCAATGTTTGAATTTTCAACCATTTTTTTTACTTTTTCTCTTATGCATGAAGTTTTCTATCAATTGGAATGGAGAAGGAGCACCTGAAAAACATGTTATGAGTCATATTGATCCTTTTTTTACTAAGTTGAGATAGTAATTTCATGTAATCCTTCACGCCATTGCTATTCAAGGATGACTAGCTACAAATAGACTCATATATTTCCTCTCATGCATGGAGTTTTATATGAATAGGAATCGAGGGGCACATGAAAAAATGGTATGAGTCATAGTGATCCTTGGTTTATTAAGTGGATCTAGTAATCACATGGAATCCTTCACATAAGTTCTATTCAAGGATGACTAGCCATAAATATATTAACATAGTGTCTTGCATCTTAGTTCAAGAAGAATCCTTTCAAGAATTGTGGGATTGTAGAAATTGTACAAGGTTCTCTATTGATGAAATATATATGAATTGTAATCCTATTGTTTCTGGATATGTGTGTGTGTGTGTGTGTGTGCATGTGTGTTTATTAAGATTGTGAGAATTGAACCTAGGTGGGGAGGATAAAAATCATTCCTCCCAACCACTCAAGCTTAACCCAATTGACATACACAC
Source organism: Picea abies (assembly GCA_900067695.1). NCBI lineage: Eukaryota > Viridiplantae > Streptophyta > Pinopsida > Pinales > Pinaceae > Picea > Picea abies. The sequence goes on along the minus strand of CBVK0100228183.1, from coordinate 695 downwards.
ACACACACACACACATGAACACAACATAAATTTACTTGGTTTCATAACTTAATATATATTTAGAACCTTTTTGTTTATGCAAACCATAATGACCTCAGTATGTGAATTTATAATGTATTAAAATATAAAAATGATATACTAAATACTATTTACTTGGAGCCTTCATAACTATTTAGATGGATGCATTGATTACTATACTATTTGGTTCATTGTAGTCATATCAAAACTTACTTCCAAAGCCAAATATCCACTACTATATGAATGCCAATGGTTTTAAAGATAACATCCATTTTTTAAAACAACATGCCAACCACCACCAATAGTATATAGCATGTAGCATCACAACCACCACTAATAGTATACAGGATTTATCACTCAAACTTTCTACAGAACACCATAGTGTCATTGTCAACTATAAAGAGATACAATGACTGCAGACAAAATTTCTACCTTAATATTTCCAATTTTTTTTTTAAATAGTTTGCATATCCATACTTGTAGTCAACGTTCTTCTACATTACATCACATTAAAAAAATCTTACAAGAAACAAATTAACTATAAGATATCATGCATATTAGGAATACCCAGGGCTACACATCTCTAGGGAGCTACCTTAAGATTTTATTTCCTTAGACACATCATTTCTTATCATTTTGATCCTAATGATGGTCCACATTAATCTAGTTTGAAACAT
>CBVK0100228182.1:0-25659 GCA_900067695.1 Picea abies | reverse complement strand
TTGAGGTGTTTTAGAAGAAGGATCATTATTCTATCTATAGATGTTAGGATTGGTCCTTCTAGTAGCCATAGACATATTTTTACTTTCAACATTTCATTCCACCCTAAATGTATTCTCCAATTATTTGGGTTCCCAAAGGTGAACCTCATATTGAATGTTATCCTTTAAATTTCATATGAATAAATCAATCAAGTGCTCATCTGGAATATCTGTTGCCTTTATATTCATTATTTGGAAGTTCTTAATGTGCTTTGTAACTGAACCCTTTTGCTTGATATTTATCAATTGGATAAAGAAGGTATTGCTCCTTGTATCCTCATAGTGTGCTATCATTTCTTATGTGAAAATTTTCCAAGTGACGAGTGATTTATGAGAAAAAAGCCATCAATATGATACAAATTGATTGGGTTCTAAATATAAAGAAGAAATTTGTACCTTTTGTGTATGTGGAACATTATGTAGATCAAAGAATTACTCCATCTGAAGTATCCATGTGATTGTGTCCTTGCCATAAAACTTCTTCATATCAATCTTAGGAACGTGGTTGGTCTTGAACCCAAAGTTGGAGTTTCTCCATTCTTAATTCACCTTCCTTGTGTCCTCATCTTGAATTTCATGGGATAAATTTTCACTTTCAGGTGTCCTCTCTATTAGGAAATTTTTCAATCCTTCCATGATCTCCCCTTTTAAACTATCCATCTTAGTATTCATTACTTCCAACTTAGCTTCCATTGAATCCATCATCTCTTGTTTCTCATCTTTTGTTACTGTCTTCTTTTGTAAATCATTTATGTCCCTACAGATTTCTTCACCTTCATCAAGAGTCCAAGTAGGATTTTTTGGAGGCTTATTTGGTGTACAAGTTCCCTTTTTTGGTGGAATCTTGGCCAAGTATAACTTTAAACCTTGATTTTAGGGTGGTTCTGCTAGACAATCTTCCTTTTATTGTATCTCCAAAATTTCGGCCCTTCTGAGTATGAAATTTTCTTTTTTGTATCTCTCTGATATTTCTTCTATGCAATTCCATAGGTATGATCAAAATTGGATATGCCAAGTGGAATTTACGGTAACTTTCCCACAAATTGATGATTTTTGGACTTATATAGAGTGCCCCGCACAAAATTATATAAATAGAATTATGAAACCTGTACCAGAACTACTACAAGATTTCCACTATCCAATGCAACTAGTCTCACTCAATTTGGATACTCTAGGAATACTTTCTGATTGTTTTAAATGAAACACATGTTTGAGACTAGTCAATAGGACTAGTCATATACCCTATATTCCACAAGGTGTATCTACAAATGTATTATGACCCAGAAGCTAAAATTGTTACCACATATAACTTACTAGTTCATGTGAATATAATCTAGAGTTCAGGGTCTGAAACATTATAGAAAAACTTTTGTAGTGAAAATTCCGCAATGTATCAATTTAGGATTATTCTAGAACCCTATCTTACAAAGGTTGTATCTACAAAAGTATAATTCCTCAGGAGATGAAATTTTAACCCAACATACATTGATCCGTCTATTAAATATCCTCCAAGAGGAGCCTTTTGAATCATTGTAGAAAAAAAAATTATAGAGAAAATTCCAAGGTGCCTTAGATGTAGCAGCAAAACCCCAAGACCTTGAGCTCTTATACCATATGTTAGGAACCAAATATCAATATAGCATAGAAAATCCTTAGAATAAGTACTCAACGCCTTGAAAAAGATATAAATTCAGATAATAATCCTCTTCGAGGGGGAAACCTCCTTAAGCCCACATAAATGTTCAAATACAAGATGATTCCAAATGAAAATGTCTCCTTGGTATATATAGGAGACTAGGAGGTATAATTGAAACTAATGGACTAAATCTGACATAAATAAAATAACATTACTAATGTAATATTCCCCAATTAATGGGTAATGAGACACTATTACCAATTAACACATATTGAAGGAATTCATTATATCACATCACCTGGATGTGTTTAAAGTTCATATTTCCACTTTTTTTTCATCCCATTCCATATTTTATATGGTTAGGATAACCTAACACTATTGTTGAGAGAATGAGATGGAAATAAATTGTTAAAGTTCAAGATCACAACCAAAGGATTCCATGATCCATTTTATTTCTTATTACTTTAGGGATGATTGTCCATTAACAAAAAGGTTTTTTGAAACATATACTGGGAATAAAGGACAATTGGTACCCCTCACTGTTATGAGTAGTATTTAGTAGCCAAATTCACATTCATAAGTAGAAGTATAAGTAAAAATAAAGGATAAATAAAAGGTAGAAATAGAAAATAATTAGAGGTTGAATCATAAGAAAAAAAAGAGAGAAATATAGAGGTATAAGAAGACCTACATAATGCGACAAAAGGTGAGGAAAGATATTCAACAACCACAATAGTTGATGGATGGATAGTTCCACATGCACAAAGAAATATAGAAAAGGTAGATTAGTGGTACCACCTTCTTTCCTCTTTATTACACTTGCAACCATTCAATTGGGGTTGTGATGAACCCCATAATTGAATTTATGTGATTATATTTTTATGAATATTTATGTAGTGAACTTGTTATTGGCTTCACCTCAACATCCATTATAACAAGGACAAATCCATATATTCCTCAAGGGATAAATAATTGTTATTCATTATTCATTGGCATGTTCTTGAGATACAATGGACATGTATAAATACACATAAGGATTAATAAGTCCTTTCCTTTAGGAAAATGTATGGCTATCATCAGTTACAATATACTAAATGTATAATATTGATCTTATATGACTACTTTGTACAACATAAATGATTATATGTTATTTCATAATGGTAATATACTTTAGGTATATTACAAGTCTTTCCCCATTAAAAATCCTTTGTCCTTGGCAAGGAAAACATTCTTATGATAGAATGGATAATATTTTTGTAATTGTCAATAATTAGATAAGGTTGAAGACACCAAGAGATATGTTGTTCGAATATTGAACAATATTGTTGCACCAAAAAATGATCATTCCATCCAAGGTAGATTTTTTCTAGAATGCTTTGATGATAAGATTCTAGATTTGATCTTATTTGTTGTTGACTTTGAGGCACATATACATATATAGATGTTTTCAAATATAAGTATGACATTTTCTCTTGTTTGGTATGTTCAAATATGGGTACATTGATTTTATAATGATATAGATTCTATGATTTGGGTGTTGATATGGAACCTTGATAAGATAATCCTTATTAATATTTTCATGATTTACTTGAGTTAGCATGTTTATATGTGATATTTTTGTATTCATTGATGCATAAATTACTTTATCATTGGTGATTGATGGAACTTTATCCATCACTAAATATAAGTGTTGACTTGTCAATGAATTGTTTCTTGAGCTCAATTTCTGGATGCTCTTATTTTGAGAATCCTTCATTAGTAATGTCAATCTAAGTTTTAGTTATGATCCCTTCTACTGAGGTCTCTTTATATGTAGTTTCAAATCCTAAAAACTTTATTTATTCACTCACATCCATGGATGTCCTTTTGTCTACTTTCAAGATTAATATATCCTTATGTTTTAATTTTTTTACTTATGTAAGAAATATTTGACGATAATTATTCAAATGATTAATTTCATTTTCTTTATCTAACAAAATTTTTCCAATTTTTCTCTTGGCATCTTGTTTCTCCTTAAATTCTTTGCCATGCTGAATTGTGACATATTGTTGAATTGATACTTGATTCTCTGCTTGTAAGTCATAATTCTCTTTCTCTGATGCTTGTAGTTCTTTTTTGAGGTTTTTTGTCTTGTCATATTTGTTTATAGGTTTTACATTCTCTAGCTTATTGTTACAAAATAATCCCCCTACAGACAGGTGGATATTCCCTTAGATTTTAGACCCCTAATATTGAGACAAAAAGATGCAAATGGACACTAACATCCCTTTGAGATTTGTTCAACTAGTTGAAAAGAGAGAAGGAGGAAAGGTGATCGTACCTATTTCTGGTGTTTGTCCTCACTGCTCCAATTTGATCTTGATCTCCATAATTTTTCACACAAATTGATACCTGCAAACCATAGACAACAAAGAGACAAAACGAAACTCCTACTCTAGGAGAATAGATTAAACAAATTCATCTACAGTAGAAAATAATATGTAAAGAGACATAAACTAGAAGGAAATAGGCCAAGAATATATTAATGAGAACATTAAAAAGACACTTACAATCTGTATATGTAGTTGCAGTAGCCTCTCCAAGTCCTCCTCATCCATCCCTTGCATGATGCTCCCAAGATCATAAGTTTGATACCCAAAAGATTCATCCCAAGATCATAATTTTGATACCTCTAATTTGCCTTCCTTCTCCATGGAAAGCCTTCATTATATAGGATTTGGGGACTTAACCACCATTGAGAATATCACTCATTAGATCCACTAAAATGGTATCTCCAAGATATTTAGGGAGAAAATATCTCTTAATTATTTTAGGGAGGAAATATCTCTCAAGGATTTTAAGGAGAAAATATTTCAACCATCCATGAGATCCTCAACCTCCCCTAAAAAATAGGAAACCAAACATGAGGTGGATTCTCACACTAAATTAATTTCCTTTTCATGAATATTAATAATTAATCCATGTGCACATAGTATTTGGACCTCCATATAATATATTTCTCCTCCACATTGATTAGGGATTGTGACATATGTTATTTCATGGTGTCAAGGTGTATGTGACACTTAGCAAGGTGCATATAACACTTTTATGACACTTGCGACATGTAGGGAGAGGTACCTAGGTGTGGAAATTTGATGTGTAATAGTATACCCCCTAAAGTGTGAGGTCAGAAGAGAAACTAATGGACATAACACTTTACAATTTGTCAATGCAAGGGTGTGGAGTTGGAGAACCTGGAAGAAGCTGCAAACAACCATCAAATAGTATTAATATGTGTTCCATTTCTAAGGAAAACATACCTATGCTCAGAATACAAGATGACTCAAAGAACGACCTCCGACCAATACACTATGGATCCATGAAAAATATTGACTAAGGATATGGCCACCAAAGATACAATGTGGATCCATACCTCCATGAAATGAACCGATCATAGCCACAAGAAATACACAGTGGAGCTACGAGATGATAAAACATATCCATTGACCAATATAATGTGAATCTATGTAACAATATATATATCAACATGCTCAAATGATATCCTTTGCAGCCTAGGAAAAGAAGATAATATAGTGAATGCTCAACCAAGAGTCTTCGTCCCAATCCTGATGTGTCACAAATCTAGCCATGTGAATAGATGTTTTGATGTCAAACATGGTAGAAACCAATTGATTACTAGTCATTGAGGTAAATTGTTAACAAGTGCAAGGGAAATTGCCAATGATGTCAATGACTCCCAAGGAACCCTAGTATAATCCAATGAATGTGAATAAATGAGATGAAGTCAAACATTCGTGGGATCATCCGATCATAGGTCAATGATGTAAGCCTATTTTTGGAGGCAAGGAGGCCTGCCATTGTGGTATGCATGTCCCAAGGTAATAACTAGTTTGTAAGTCTAATTCCTAGATGATGTGTTGAAGTTGACAGGAAAATACTCGTTGAAGGAGGGCCTTTATGTATCCCCCATCATAGACATGAAATTGACACATGAAAGTGATGTGATATGGTGAATCAAATGAGAGTGGAATGACATAGTAAATGGAAGCTGACAATACTTTAGATGAATGGTTTAAAGTGAAACTTCCCTTGAACATGATGAGGCACGACAACTACCTTGGTAGAATTGACTCAATGAGTGCCAAGAATGTAATGTGATGGAAATAATAACACTCTTCGACTAGAAGAAAAATTGTGGAGGCACATGGAATTGGTATGACTTAGAGAAAAGTGGATTACCCAACTGTAAGATGAGACACAAACAGGTGCCATGTTCAAGGGCGATAAAAGATTCCATAAACAATTCTAAAAAACTTGACCCACTTCCTTCCCCGACCCAAATAGATGAGTACCTCTTTTTCATTTACCAAGCTCAAGGAGGGTAAAACATGATTGATATATCTCACCTTCAGTAAGTTCCTCTTCCTTTGTTTAATGAACTGGAAGAAGTAACAATTCATTCCCATATGGGTCCTTCAATGTGTAGTTTAGCGAGTCCAGAGAAGGAAAAATCAGTGGTTTTTCATGTTTATAAAGTCTTAAAAGAAATTAAAGGAGACTCTAGGGTTGTCCTTTTTCATAATTTTAGTCTTGCGATGCTGAAAAAGAGATAAAATACCACTCAAAAGTTGCCCTTTCAAGCCTTTTAATGAGTGTGAAAGGAAGCATGATCACTCAACAATATTTTCATGTTTAGAGAGTCTGAAAGGAACTTAATGGAGACTCCAGAGGGTTCCTTTTTTGGATAAAATTTACAATTCCAAAAAATGGATACAATTTTACTCTGTCACATTCTCATGTATTTACAAGCATGACAAAGAACAAAGACTAAGCTCAGTATTGGTTCCATTTTTACAGAATCTTGAAAAGAATTAAACCAATGCTTGTAAATTCCCAATGTAATTTCCAAAGGTTGCGATACCCATGGATGGTTGGTACTCTTCCCCCATCTTGAAAAGCTAGCGACGTAACTCTAGAATGATAATGAAAGGTTGGAGACATGCCCCCCCAAGCTTCATTTCATTCTCTGACTTTGAGGTTGTCACCAATTTCTGTACTAGATGGAGAGAAAGGATAAGAGTGGATGAAAGGAAGGTTCAAATACGATACCTAATGAAAGGCTCGACTCAACATCTATGATATCTAGCTAAATATTCAACTCGATATATACAAGATCTAGTGAAAATACCCTACTTGACAAGAGAGGAGACTGTTTCATTTTTTAACTCACTTGACACATGAAACAAACTATGCTCATGACCTCTATTTCATTTTTTAATGATCTTGCCACAGAGGAGAAAAACTATGCTCCTATCTTCTCCTTGATCATGGTTTCCAAGAGAAAATGCTCTGGAAAGAATACATGCCAAAGGGAAAATTTCATCCATGGATTCCAAGAGATCTTTGCTAGATGAAAGAAAAGAAATCTAGAAGGAATATATGTCGATGACCTTGATAATAGTAGGGAGATAGCGCTAATATCCCTATCGAAGAGATGACCATGTCAACTACCAAATTGTTGATAGGCGAAATTGATCGCTCGTCAACTGGAGGAGTGAATCCGGTCTGGGGTTGTCTATTTAACCGAAGTCTCCATTGTCTGATCTAAGTCCTAAGAAAGTGAAAAAACAAAACTAAAGAAACTAAGTAAATGACAAACAACTGCTGAAAACTATATACAAATCTAAAATATATTCACAGTTTACTAACTAATATTTATAGAATAGTAGTTCTACTTATTAAATGTACAGTGTATTGATATGATTAAATCTCAAATATATGTATAGTATTCACAAAATGCAAATTTTGATCGAAATCTGCGAAAATCATATATGAATTGATTTATGACAGATAAGCTATCATTCAGTGTTTTTGATTTTTTATAACTTTTATAAAGAAGAAATGAAATGGAAGCTATCTAGTTGAGAAATAAAAATAACAATCGATACAATGTATTTAGACTACAGGAAATTCTTATATTAATTAAACTAATAAAATGAAACTAGCAAACTAACCTGTAATCGCATCTCTTATGCGTCCTGTGCATAACATCTAAGTTTGTTGTTTGATGAGGTCAACCTGCTCCAGATTTTCCAAATGCTTCTCGTAAACGGGAAACAATAATGATCGAATGCTAATAACAGAACATGAGAGACGTAGTAACAACAATTCTATAAGCTAACAAATGATCACATTAAGATAAATCTAGCTGTAAAAATTTGCATACAACTACTCATTTAATAAAGAAGATTAACCTTCTAATCATCAAATTTGAACAAGATAATTGTTGTATATAATACGAGAGACATAAAACATGGACATCATATAAATCTGATCACATATCTGTAATAAACCATGATATCTAAAGTAGTCATAATTTGATTACAAATCAAAATGAGAAAAACTTGAACAAAAATACGACATATCGAAGCTAAAGTTGTACCAACATCAACTTCTATTCAAGTTTGTCAATCATAAATCCATAGTTTCTGCTCCCAGGAAGAAATGGGTCTTAGTTTACAAAACAATACATTTATAAAGGCCACAGGATCAAAACATTTCCTATGGAAATCATCAAATTTGTTCCAAAAATTGTGGGGAATACAATCTCCCAAATTCCCATTGTTATCCAAAACTAATAGCCTATTCTAAAACCATGTAAATAAATAACATGTTCAGAGATGCCACTAGCGATTCAATCTCCTTTAGAAATCGTATGTACCTGTAAACGCACAAGAATACATGATTTTAGATTGCATTTTAGCTGTAAAATCAAAGAATTCGAATTTTAGTAACTAGCTACAGAATCTCACGATTCTGTAGCTAGTTATTATTATAACTAGAATCGTGTTTTATCAAATCAATCAAAACATAATAGATGCAATTTGAGCAAAAAAATCTTGTATTCTAATTCAAAACAAAAACAAAATCATCTTAAAATTATTTTTAAAATACAATACCTCAGATTCAGGGATTTGTTTTTAATCAAGCAATTTTCGAATTCACAATGGTAGTGGTTGCTTCCACATTCTCAAAAACAAAAGAGCCTATAGTTTTTTGTCTTTTATCATTAGCTTGAGCTACATTTTTCAATATGTCATTTTCTTTTGTTAGCACATTCACTCGGTCCTCTAAGAACTTGATCTGAGACTAAAGCAAAGGGACATCTCTATAATACCGGTCGAGCCACGACTGACATTCATTGCACTGTGGCCGAACAAACTGTGTATTAATAGGTGAGGAACTTTTTATTTGACTTGTAGGCTCTCTGTGGAGTTTGATCCCAGGGAATTCGAGGTTTTTTCTAAGACACGGTGGGAGGTTCGTCACATAGTCATAGGGCTTAATTGAGCAAAGTCCATTTGAATATGGATACTCTTCAGTTAGAAACTGTTCAGCTTCGGAATCAGAATCTTTGCTTAACAGAATTGGTTTTTGGTCTGTGTTTTCTTTAGGTTTAATATGGGAACATAGTGAAACCCAACGTGCATCCCTTTCACCCTTGTAATTGATATCACTGTTACCTTTACACTTTTTCTTTGTAGACTTTTTAACAGGCTTACCACCATCTTTTGGATATGAATCAGGCAGGGTGTCGGGTTGGGTAGTTTCTGGGTAGGTCGAGGGTTTAACAAAGGGAAAGAGTGAAGGAGGGGGAATGACAAGATCAACGAGGGTTTCTATAACAATGGACTTGTCAACTTGTCCTATTTCAGTACTAGAAAAACCATTCCTTAACAAGAAGGCATCCCAACAATCGCCATTTAACTTCAATTGATGAACCATAATAATTTTAATCAAACAATGGTGGAACAAGCTGGATTTGGCTTTCTCCCTTTTAAAACGCTTTGCCATTTTGTATAAACTTCAAAGGAGAAAATATGGCATGTTTAAGGGAAAATCGATAAAACTCATGAGCAACCGCAAGTGGTATAAGAAAACCAAACCCTATCTACCCTCACAGGTAATGAACTGCTTGACAATAGCTAACAAATTGTGCCATCTAGGTTTTAGAGCTATAACGGGCATACCTTTGTCGCAACTGTTAATCTTCCTTGAGGTAAACAATAGTGACCAGGGAACTTCGTCAATCTTTGAGTCTTTAAACCATTTTTGTCCCACGACTGGTAGACTAGTGGCTGAGCTAATGAAATCTTCGTTTAACTCAAGCTGGATGTCTCCAATTTTGGCTCTACAACCATCGAACGTTAGCGCAAATTGTTGAGCAAATGCCAGGTTAAAACCTTTGAAATTCTCAACAAAGACCTGCCAACCATTCCTCTCTAAGTCTTCTCGGGCATTATCAAACAACAACAAAGTTTGGACCTCATTGGGTTCAATTCTCACTACAGGAGCCATGGCTAATAGCATAAAATCAACATGATATTCGACGATAGGGTTTGACAGGATAGAAATAGAACCATTTTCCTAGAGCTTCCCCAACACAATGCAAAGGCAGCTCAAAATGCTAGGGAGGAGCGTTAATGCTATGCGTGCGAGGATAGTGGTGTAGATCGAGGCCATGTAAGAACATCATATCGGGTTGTACTTGGAACAACACCTTGGTGTAATGGTACATACAAATCATAACAGTGCATATCCAAAAAATTCAATCAAAATGTCAAATGAACCATTGCATATCCACGATTTGACCCAAAAATCAATAAGTCAAATAAACCATTGCATCAAAGATTTTATAAATCAAAACCATATTAACAATAATCAAATGCATAAATGGGTGGTGTTTTGATACATATGTAACCAGGGTGTTTAAGGTCAAGGAGTTATAACCATGTAAACAATTAGGTTCATGATAAACCAAATGAACATTAATCCTTTGATGTAATCAACATGAATTCCAACTGTGGGTTTTCACGCTTGCAGTCATGAAAATGAAAATGAAAAGATGGTACACAAAAAGCGAAGGGTAATGATGTCGTTTAAAAGGTTGCAACGAGTAATGAGGGTTTAAAAACCCTATGTAGGCAGCTTGTTAAAAAAAAGATAGAGATTAATATGGCTGCCAACACAGATCTAAGTCAAGAGAAGGGAGATATTCCCTCTTGTGTGGGGTTGGATGCATGGGGCAATTCATTACATAATTGATGCACGGTGGGGTGGGCATCACTGGCATGTATGGAATGTTCAGGGAAGGGGGATGGTTGACCATCAGATGAGGGTCAATGAATGAAAGTTGGTCGATCATTACTATGCTTCCATTGTGAAGGAAACACATCACTTGAAAGAGAGTGGACACAAAATCTCTCATAACGTAGACATAGTCTTGCCCAAGGATTAGGTTAAAGTCCAAGGGGCCATGAACTACCATCACATCAACATAGACCATTTTTCCTCCCAAAGTAACAAAAAACTGAGGAAGGATCCCTAAAGGTTAACTGACACTTCTGAGGAAGGATCCTTAAAGGTCACGGATGAAAATTACGAGGAACCAAAATCTTGCTAAGCGTTCATGGATAAGATACTAATAGAAGAGACTTCATCTATTACAGTGTTAGGAACATTCCTATCATAAAATTGTATCGTGATTTGGAAAGGCACATAAGAGGGAAGACGAGGTGCTGTCAAATAATTCTAATTAATAGAAATCATTTGATTGCTTGAAGGGGGTGCCATTGGGACGGGCAGAGTAGTCCCTTATCTGGGTGAATCAATATTAATGAGGTAGACTTGAGCAACATCATCACTCTTTGAATGAGGAGTGGGATTGACCAATTATGGGACCAGATCGACCACTTTGGTTGTACTCTTCAATGGAGGAGTGGGATCGATTGATGGCAGAACTAGATCGACCACTTTGGCACTCTTCATAAGAGGAGTGGGATCAATCGATGATAGAACTAGATCGAACACTTTGGAACTCTGTTGACCAGTGTTTATGACACACCATCAATGAGAAGGGAATATACGGTCTTGGGTTGTCTAGTTAACCTGAGCCATTTAGAATAACCTACCCTGACGATTTTTGTGGCTCGTTAGCCAATGAAAATACTAAAATAACTAATAGAGGTAAAACTATCTAACTATCTAATCTTATTACGTACGTTTAACTGAAAATCCTATATGTTACTATATATATATATATATATATATGAATACCTAGCATATATTCATATTATATACAGTATGTATGTACAGATACAAGGGATGAAATAAGCCTTGTGAAAATGATATTTTAACTATGGAATCAAAGTTTAAATAAGATGTAAAACTAAGGAAGTTTTCCTATTAGTATAAGTAGAAAACAACAAAATGAATGAATAAGATTTAAAATGATATAACTGTAATGAACAAAGCATTAAAGTTTGAATGATTTAATCGTTATTCATTCGTAAAGTAAATAAATCATATAAAAGGAAAACTAACTAACCTGATTGTTACACATCAAAATTACTCATTTCAATGATGACCTATTGACATCATTACAAGCGTTACACGTGTCACATTTTATCCATAAGTGTCGCAAGTGTCACAGACATCATACAATCATCTTGCCTATGTCATGTCTCGAATGACATCATAAGGACACTTCAAAGAGACCCTCAAAGACTGGTTTAAGAAGGAGAAATCACATTACAAAGAGTACAAATATTTTACCATGAAACATACCACTCAAAATTCATTTTTGAAGGCCAACGCTCCCCTACCCACTATCATGGAGTGCCAATGCTCCCTTCCCTCCTTTGGGGGAGATTTTCAACACTCTGTGCCCCATTCTAGGAGAGAACTGGGTTGTTTGAGGAAATCTTGGGCTATTGAGACAAATCAGGGAAAGATCCCCCTCATCTCTAGAGTTGGTTGGATTTGAATCTAAGGTCAAGGAGGGATCTTAGGGAGGATCCACAACTGATGGAGAAATATCCTCAACCTATCCCAAGAATCTCTCAGGTGTTTAGGCCTCTCCAAGCCTATATAAGGAGGCCTCTTCATGGTGAAAGGGGAGGACATTGAAGGCATCAAACTTATGATCTCATAAGGGGGATAATTAGTGAAGTATAGTCATTTTGTTTGTGGATCATTTAAGAAAGGGGTTGGACAAGGAGAGCTTGGTGAGGTTGTTTCATCTACATCAGAGGTCTCCAAGTATCTCTATTGAGTTCTTATTAACACATGTACTTCTTGGCCCGTTTCCTTCAAGATTGTGTATGCCTACATGAACTTGTCTTTAATGCATAGATCTATTTTAAGACTAATCATACTAGAATAGGAAGCATGCTTTGTCTTTGTTTGGATTGTAGGACCTGTCAAAGAGCTTGTGGATCAGAGTTCAACTTGGAACTCAGGAAGGACAAACATCATAAAAAGTTACATCTTCTTCCTCTTCTCTATAGATTAGTTTATCTAGGTTTAAATGGATGTCAATGACCAAAGTTAGCACCTTTTTGTCTTGATCTTAGACATTTAGGGTTCAAGAGGGAATTCACCTATCCGCAGGGGAATTTTCCTGTAACATAAATTGGTGACTCCATAAAATAAATAAATCATACATCACATGTAAATTAAACGGATCACAAAAGGACATCATTATTTGCAAACATAATTCGACATCATAAAAACTCAGATATATATATATATATATATATATATATATATATATACAGCATGGAAAAAAATGTTTGATTACATAAAAAGTACATAGAAGGAGAAAATGTTGGGTCCTCATGCCCATAACATCATCATACAGATTATACAAAAAACATCAAAGAGGTCCTAGTCCTCCTGCATCACATTGTTCTCTGAGAAGCACACTAACACACAAGCTACTCATCTCAGTAAGGAGTTAATAGCCTCAGGAACTCCCACTATATGTCTCTGCAGATGCAAGGGTACATCCCAGAGATGCCCATCGCGAGACCACAAAGGTTTCTCTCAAACTTTCGGAGATGCCCTACCGCTACCTCATGATCTACTGCTATCTAAGCATCTTCATGGTGCCCCATTGATGATACCTCTACCGGACGTGTTGCTCCCCTATCTGCACAATGAAACGATATGTCTATTAAAAAATATTCTAAGTACCCCCCCAAAAATAATATAAACTTTAAAATAAAAAAAATAAAAAACACTTGAAAATATTGTTTTGGTTTCTCACCTGATGCTTCCCATTCCACTCCATATGGAAGAACTAGGTCCATGCTCCCCCAGAATTCCACTCCAATGCATGGGAAGTCCTCTATAAATATCAGCTGACGTCTCAATTGAGAAAAGAATTCTCTTGTAAATCTGAACTTTGACTCTGTTCCCAGCCTCAGAGATAGACTTGTCTAGTGTTTCATATGTGGTTCACCCACCGGTCATACTGCAAGTGAAATATGTGGTTGCATATGAGGAATGCATTCTAGGAAGAACGGAACAAGAAATGAACCATATGAAAACTTCTTTTGTTTCCCTGTCCGACATATCGAAATATTCTCCTTCACATTTTGAAGGCATGTTGCACTCTAGTTAAACACAGTTGGCTCTAAACACAAAAAACCATAAGCCACCCACGATCTCAAAACCAAGTGAGATATGGTACTCCCTACTAAATCCATCATGGAAAATAGAATATATCGAAGAGGTAGGTCCCTAACATCTTTTATTTAAATTCTACCTCCCACCAATCTTGATCATGGGACACAATGATTTTCCAAGTACTCTTCTACCGGCACGGGAATTGCCCTCTTTCCATATAAGATAACAAGAGCCCCTCTCTTTGAGAGATCGTTCAGGAAATACACATCCTCCAACTCAATGGTAAGCAACTGTGTCCCAATTTGGAACCCCTGCTTCATAGTGTTCCACAACTCGATCATGTACTCAAGAAGGAGAATTTCCTTCTTCATCTTTTGCATATTAAAGAACTTGAGGAGACCACAGTTCCTCAATCCAACCCTTGATCGGGGACTTTGTAAGGAAACCACATCATTGATCTCATTCTCTCTTTCTTTCCACTTGATCATGACTTTCACTGAATTTATCTACAATCATCATCAATCAAAGATCACTACTCATGTTACATTGAAAAACGTTTGGGCAATAAAAACTTAAAAATTCTTTTTTTTCTTTGTTTATGATGCCAATGCTCCCTTTAATCTACCATCAGAGCACCAACGCTCCTATAAAGGGCTCACAAGGGCATTATCATTTTTTCATAACGTCCCCCTAACCTTTTAGAGGAGTGCTGAGGTTTTTGGGAATTTTTATGTAATTTTTGGAAGAACTCCCTTTACCATTTGAATTTGGCACTAATTCTCTGTAGAAAAGCCTATCAGAGTGCTTAAAAATCAAGAAACACTTCCCTAGCCTCTTAGAGGAGAATCAAACCTATTTTCTGCTTTTTTTATGCATTTTTTGGGCAATGCCCCCTCCATCTTTTGAACAGAATGCAAGCATTGTCCTGATAAGCCTAACAAAGCATTGAGAAAATTGCTCAACACTCCCCCTAGCCTTTTGAGGGAGCACCGAGCCTCTTTAGTGCTTAGAGACTCCCAGGGTATCATTTTTAAAGCAAATTTATTACCCAAAACTAAAATGTAAACCATACAAATTGAAGGAAAGAAAAAGAGGACCAACTTGATTCATACGGCGATAGAAATAGATGACCGTAGCTCTAGCACCGATGAATGCAAGAATCACCCTCTAGATCTCAATTTCTCCACTGCTAAAAATATTTTCACAAATGAATTGCTAAAATACATTTTTACCCCATATTACTATTATAAAATTTCATTTTTTTCTAAAACATAGTTATTTTGGGTTTAGATAAATATTTTGGATGCATTATTAATAACCTGGTGTGCAGTTTTATCATTATTGGTAAGTTTTAGAGTAGTTTTGTTCGATTTTTATCTTGTCGCATTAATGAGCATGATCTTCATTCATTCTCACGATCAAAAAAACAAAAGAACGCACCGAGTAAACCTTTATTTCTTTTTTGAGCTCACATGGATACACAAAAAATGAACCCCTTGAAGTCATCTCTAAGCTCTTTTCAGACTCTCTAAACATGAAAATATTGTCGAGTGATCTTGCTTCCTTTCCCACTTGTTAAAAGGTTTGAAAGGGCATATTTCGAGCGATAATTTGTCTCTTTTTCGGCCTCATGAGACTAACATTATGAAAAGGGACAACACTACAGTCATCTTTAAGTTTTTTTCAGGCTCTCTAAACATGAAAAATCACCGAGCTTACCTTCTCTGGACTTGTTAAACAATTATATATTGAAGGGCCCATACATGACCAAAACCTTACTTCTTCCAGTTCGTTAAACAAAGGAAGAGGGACTTACCGAAGGTGATTTATATCGAGCATGTGTTACCCTCCTCAATATCGTTAAATTAAAAAGAGGCACTCGTCTATCTGGATGGGGGAAAGTTTTGAAGATAGCAAGACAAGCAGTTTTTGAAAACATCACCAGTCACTCTTATAGTCACCCTTGAACACGACACTTTATCTTTGCATACATTTTAATCCGTTGAACCTCTGCACTGAACCAATCCTCTGATTTTCTTTACTCCTTTGGGTCATCCGATGAAAGTCACAGTGTCCATTTCATCATCATGTTTTGGTCCATGTCATGTTTCTACTTTTGTGCCTCACTGTTCAAGGGAAGTATCTGCCTTGATAGTCAACCATCAAAAATGTCCTATTTCAATACTCGTGTCAGTCCATGTTCATTTGATCTACCAATTTACATCTTTGTGCCAGTTTCATGTCATTGATGGGAGATACATCAAGGCCCTCCTACGACAAGTCTATTCCTGTCGACTTCAACACATCATTCAGAAACTAGACTTAGAAACCAGTTAGTACCTTGGGACCTGCATGCCTAAATGGAATAACTCCTTACTTCCAACTGTGGGTTTACTTTTGGAAGGTTTACAGTTGGGAGTAAGATTTTCATTAATGGCAAGAACACTGATGGAAAAGATCAACATGATCAGTAGCTCAGTGATAATGGAAGAGTAAACTCCATTTTAGAATTTCAAATACCGGGAGTTGAAGTGTCGAAACACTTCACCACCGAAGTGGCAAAATCACGAAGTGGAGTTGAAACGTCGAAACACTTCACCAAAGAAGTGGTGAAATGTGAAATGGTGAAATGATCCTAGTCATTGGATCAAGGTGTGATATGGGCCGTCAGATCCAAGAGGTGAATATGGCAGACCACGTCAAAAAGGATAGTCGTGGACCATTGGATCAAGAGGACGCATGGCGAAAGATCAGAGCTAGTCAAAGACTCCATTTTGGAGTTTATTGAATCATGACTTGGAGTGATGAGAATCTCCATCTAAGGATCAGTGAGATGCGAGATCACGAAAAGATAAGGATCATCAGATCACCAAGATTGAGGACTGTTGATTTGAGCTCCATCTCGGAGTCTCGCCTATCACAACTTGGAGTGACGAGAATCTCCATCTAAAGATCAGCGAGATGTGAGATCACGAAAATATCAGGACTGTCAGATCACAAAGAACAAGGACTGTTGATCTGAGCTCCATCTCAGAGTCTCGCCTATCACGACTTGGAGTGATGAGAATCTCCATCTAAGGAACAACAAGATGCGAGATCGCGAAAATATCGGGATCGTCGGATCACCAAGAATGTGGATCGTTGATCTAAGCTCCATCTCGGATCTTCGCCTATCGCAACTTGGAGTGACAAGAACCTCCATCTTAGGAACAAGGATATGAGAAATCGCGATTTAATTGTAGTTGTCAGATCAAGGTGTGATCCAGACCGTTGATCCAACTCCATTTCAGAGTTTCGTGAATCACGACTTGGAGAGGAAAGAAACATAACCACAAGAATGCCAAAATCGTGATATGATCTGAGCTGTTGAATCAAGATCATATATGAACCGTCTAATCATAGGACAAGTGGCAAGCAATTGGAATTTCACTGACTTGGAGTTAATGAAGCATGGTGTGGAAACTTGTGAAATATGAAGCATATTTTGGCACAGCCTATGGTCATCACTGGTGGTCACAAGAAGGGGAGGAGTCAGTTCAGATAAGCTCCATTTCGGGGTTTCGGGGATCATGACTTGGATATTCGAGATGTCTCATCTCCAGATTCACGAAATGTGAAATCGTGAAAGATCTTTATGCATAAGTGCATGGTCATAAACATTGAGCACATCGATGGAAGATGGAGGAAGAAGCTAGAGGTTCTAAGCTTCACCATAGGGATCCCGAAATACCAAATTACGAAATGGAGAAATAGGCACAAGATTCTTTATTCTTAATCCAATGGTTCAGGTGAAGTTGAACAAGATCGAAGGGCTACTTTTGCGCTTCTTGGTGTAACAGCTAAAACAAATGATGATCTCTGCCAGAGGACTTGAAGAGGACTGAGTGTGATCGCCAAAGAAGATGAAGAGTCTCAAGGCATATTCCAGTGGATTGAGGATTATTGATACATGCGATTGGCATATGGAAGAGCATTGAAGCATGTAACTGGAACAAAGAAGGTGAGCTCGACTGTCACAGAGAAGACTAAGAGTCTCAACTACCAGAGAGGCTAAGGAATCTTAGCATAACATACAGTGATGCTGAACGAGTGGAAAAATGGCCAAAGAAGTTGAAGAGTCATGATGATGATCAGACAGAGCACTCAAGTTGTGGAGGAAATTGGCATGGTGTGAGCATGTAAAGGAATGGCTAATATTCCATGAACAAGTTGCACAGAAGCTATAAGTACATGGTACAAAGAAGAGATACGGTTGTTGTTGTTGTTGGAGTTGTTGTGGTTGTTATTGTTGAAGGTGATTCATGTGTAAAGAAGGAGGAGAGTGCAACAGCTGAATTGAACAGAAGAGGAACTGTGCAGGGAATGGACATGGCACACATAGCATAAAAATCATAAGAACAGATAGCGCAAGTCATGTGTGCAGGAAGGTAGTGATGTAGACAGAGCAACGAAATGCAACAAAACAATGATGAGTCCGGTAAGCCACTGTTGAACATTATATCACTGTAATAAGGTTCAATAGCAAAGATTTATATTCCAAAGTGGAAGGGAGGTGCTAGGGAGGACTAGTGTCCTTAGAGGTTCAAGTGGGTGCTTGAACACAGGGAGTTGGTGCTTCCTTCTAGTTGGTGCTAGAGAAACCAGGGAGTTGGTTCTTCCTTCTAGTTGGTGCTAGAGAAACCGGGGATTTGGTGCTTCCTTCTAGTGGGTGCTAGAGAAAAACAGAGAGTTGGTACTCTCAGCAAGTTGCATCTTGCAAAACAGAGGTTGTAGCCTCACAATATGTTGGTGCTCATATGTATGATAATGTAGAATGAGAACCTACATAATGTCATTAGGTGCATATGTCTGGGATGTGGTAGATACTAGGTATGTAAAGCCAGTTGTGCTAGCTAATAAGGATGACAAACTAGAATTTAGCTTCAATGTTAAGGCTATGAATGTTATCTTGAGTGGGCTTGCAGAAGAAGAATTCATAAAAGTTATGCACCTAGGAACTACCAAAGAAATGTGGGACAAACTCATTAGCAACTATGAGGGTAATGAGAAGGTAAAGGATGCAAAGCTTCAAACCTACATAATATAGTTTGAATAGCTGAAGATGAAGGAAAATTAAACTATTGGAAAATACTCTCTGAGAGTAGAAGAAATTGTAAATGAAATGAAGGCACTTGGTGAAACAATTGATGAACCTTCTTTAGTTCAGAAAATATTGAGATCTCTCCCAGATAGGTTCAACCTGAAGGTCTCTTATATAGAAGAACTTAATGATCTAAAAACCTTGGAGTTTGATCAACTGCTAGGAACATTGACTGCATATGAAATGAGAATAGTTAAAGATAAACCTACTTCCATAGAAGCATCATTTAAAGCAGACAAGAATGAGGATTTTGAGCCCGATGAAATTGAAGAAAAATTTGTGAAGATGAAGAAGGGATCAGGAAAATACAAAGGTAAATTGCCTTTCAAATGTTTCAACTTTGGTAGGATAGGTCATTTTGAAAATAAATTTCCCCACAAAGGAAAGGATCAGACATGTGATGATGAGGAGAAGTACAAACACAAAAATTTCTTTAAACAAAAAAACTTTAAGAAGAAAAGTCGGTGGGTAAACAATGATGATGATCCTTCAGATGATGAAGAAAATGACTCCTCTATAGAAGATAAACTAAATGACTTCATACTTATGGCCAAAGAGGATTATGATAATAAAAGCATAGGGAGTGATGAAGAAGAAGTTGTGGTTGACATGGAAGGAGAACTGATTAGTGCATTGGAAGAGATTGACAGACTAAGAATCGAGAATAGAAAGAAAAGACAATTGTTGATACAGTTTGAGAAAGACAGTAAATAACCTAATGAAGACCTTGTCCCACTAAAAGTAGAATTGGAAGAGGCAAAGAAAATAGAAGAGATTCTGAAACAACAACTATCAAAAAAGAAGGCAAGATGTGAAGCATTAGAACAAGAAGTAGTGAAAATGAAGAAAGAAATGGAGAAGTTTCAAAGAATCTGTCAAGTATCAAAGCCTAAGAAGAATTGGCCACCATTTTGAATCAGCAAAGGAATCCAAAGCTGAAAAATGGCTTGAGGTATGAAGAGGGATCAAGCAGTGGTAAGCTAGGAAATGAAGAACCCATCAAGTTTGTCAAAAGTACAACCAATGAAAATAACAATCCTGTAGAAACAAAGGAAGACAATCAACCGCCCAAGTCGAGTAAGGTAAAAGATGTCAGATCTGAATCTATAGAACAAAGAAGTAATATGCTCACTGTTGATCGACGTCATCAGCCTGGAAGAAATCAATTTGCTCAAAGAAGACAACCATTTTCTAGGTACAAAGAATTTTTCTATGGCTATTGTTTCTACTGTGCTAACTTTGGTCACAAAGCTATAAATTTTTCCTTAAGACTTAGACATGAGCAATTAAGATTTCAAAGGAATAAATATTTTCCACAATAAAGAATGATGCAACCAAGTAACAAAACTTCACTGATTGCCAATTGCCAAATTAAGTCCAAGGACATGCAACTAAAGAGGTCAAGAAATAATCAACAGTCAATGAGAAGACAATGTTGCACTAATAAGTTTGACCTATTGAACAATGAGATTGAATGCTACATCTATCATAACTATGGACACAAATCTATTGACTACCGTTTAAGGGAATATGAACTAGATTCGAAATCTCTTGCTGAAAATGTCAAGTTTTGGAAGAAGAAGGAAAGTGACAAGTGTGGATTAGTGTTGTTCGCTAAAAGAAAAACAAACCCTTGGTATATAGATAGTGGATGCTCCAAACACATGACGGGAGACAAAGGCAAGTTTCTATCTCTAAGTAAAATCAAATCGAGAAATGTAACCTTTGGAAATGATGCTCCAGGGAAAATAAAGGGAAAAGGGATGGTGAGCTTAAGTAATGGAAAAGGACAAGCCTAAAATGTTCTACTTGTGGATGGGCTAAAACATAATCTGCTCAGTGTAAGTCAAATTTGTGATAGAGGATGCGAAGTTTTGTTCACGTCCAAGGACTGCAAAATAAAGTCTGTAAACTCAGGACAAGTGGTGGCCAAAGGCATAAGGATAGAAAATAATGTATATGTGTTGAAAGAAAATAGAGAAGAATGTCATCTAAGAAAACATGATGAAAGCTAGTTATGGCATAGGAGACTTGGACATCTAAACTTTGACCACTTAATCAAACTCAAAAACCTCGAGGCAATAAAAGATGTTCTGAGAATATCAAAGCCCCAAGATTCAATGTCTAAACCCTATCAAGTAGGGAAGCAAAACATGACATAATTTAAGTCTAAGAGCTTTACTTCAACAGAGAAACCACTCCAAATAGTTCATATGGATTTATGTGGACTATCAAGACAGGAATGCATAGGGAAAGAAAACTACTTCATGTTGATTATCAATGATTACTCCAGACTTACTTGGGTTGCCTTTCTCAAAAAAAAATCTGAGGCATTTGAGAATTTTAAAATATTTAAGGCTTTAACAGAGACTCAAACAGACAAGAGGTTAAAGGCAGTAAGATCAGATCGGGGAGGAGATTTCATGTCAAGAGACTTCAAGGAATTCTGTGATGAACATGGAATCAAGAGAGAATACACAATCCCAAGAACTCCACAACAAAATGGAGTTGTTGAGAGGAAAAACAGAACAGTCCAGGAAATGGCCAGGTCAATGATGAATGAGAAGAACATTGATCAAACCTACTAGGTAGAAGCAATACACACAACATTCCATGTTCTTAACAAATCCCATCTCAGACCACAAAGTGACAAGACGCCTTAGGAATTATGGTTTGGAAGACCTGCCTCAATCAAACACTTCAGAGTCTTTGGGAGTAAATGCTACATAAAGAATAATGATGAGAACCTCAGAAAATATGATGAAATGGCTGATGAAGGTATCTTCTTAGGGTATGCTACAAATAGTAAAGGATATAGATGCTATAATAAGAGGTTGAATAAAATGGTTGACTGTATTGATGTAAAAAATGATGAAGGAATCCCAGCAAGAGAGGTGTACAGTAATGAGTATTCTACAAAAGACATAGCTAAAGCTGAACATGAACAGGTCCAAGAATTAGAAAACGAAGACTCTGAATCAGATGAAGACTCAGACACTCAGATAGACTCAAATCAACAGTCAACTACAAATTCATTGTTGGCAAATGTATAACAGATAGCGTATGATTGTCATTGATGGCAAGTACAACAGTGAAGATGGCAGGATCAGAATGTGCATCGATGGACAAATAGGAACAATGTAGGCTCAAGAGGAATTAGTGCAGAGTCGAAATTCTTCCAAGTAAGAAGGGTGTGTAAACTTTGAGGAGAAGCGTCACTGATCATTAGATCCCATCCAAAATTCCTGACAGCATGAGGGTCGTCAGATCTGAATAAAAACAAGGAGAGCGCACACTGAAGAGAAGGATAGATCTCAGGCATTAGATCTAAGTGAACTTGGAAGCTCATGAGTGGAATTTCCAAGGATTTGGTGTTAAAGGTCGCGAGGCACGAGGTTGCGAAGCAGCAAAGTGGTGAGAAGATTAGGACCATCCATCTGTGAAGGACGCGTGGCAGAGATCAGAGAGATCTCGTGAACTCAAGATTTCGTAGGGTGAAAGTCTGAATATTGGGTGTTCAAAGTTGCGAGGCGTGAGGACGCGAGGCGGAGAAGTCGTGAGAGATTTATAGCCATCCATCTGCGGGGACAGGTGGCGAGAGATTGAGAGATATCGCGAAATTGGGGGTTCGTAGGATAAAGGCCCAAGTATTGGGTGTTCAAATTCACGAGGCACGAGGACGTGAGGTGACGAAGTGGCGAGAGATTTATAGCCGTCCATCTGGGGGGGATAGGTGTCGAGAGATCGAGAGATCTAGCAAACTTGGGAGTTCACAGGTTGAGAGTCCAAACATTGGGTACTCCAAGTCGTGAGGTATCAAGAGAAGGACAGCCATCGAATCCAGATCACATGAGGACCGTTGGATCTGTGCGGGGGATCACACATGGCGAGAGATCATCATCTCACTGACTGGAAAGTCAAAGGAACAACGAGATGTGAGATCACGATTTAATCAAGGACTGTTGGATCAAGAGGACGTGTGGTGAAAGATCAGAGCACCATAAAGTTCCATCTCAGATTTTCACCTATCGTGACTTGGAGTGACGAGAAACTCCAGCGAAGAAACAGCGAGATGCAAGATCATGAAATGATCCTGACCGTCAATACACCAAAAGATGTGGATCGTTGATCTGAGCTCCATCTCGGAGTCTTGCCTATCGCAACTTGGAGTAACAAAAATCTCCAACGAAGGAATAGCAAGATGCGAGATCACGATGAGATCAGGACCATTGATTCACCAAGATCATGAACCGTCAATCAGGGTCGATGAAGATCAAGAGTTCGACTGTCTCAGAGAAGATGAAGAGTTTTAAACTACCAGAGAGACTGAGGAATCTTAGTATAACATACAGTGATGCTGGACACGCGGGGTGAACCACCAGAGAAGATGAAGAGTCACGATGATAATCAGACAGAGCACTCAAGAGGTGGAGGATAACGGTGCAAAGTTAGCATGTAGAGGCATTGCAAACATTGCATGCCCAAGGTGCACAGAAGCTATAAATACATAGTACAGAGAAGAGATGGGATGGCTATTGCTATTATAGTTTACTGTGATTGTTGTTGTTGAAGGTGATTCTTGTATGAAGAAGGAGGAGAGTGCAGCAGCTGAATTGCACAGAAGAGGATCTGTGCAGTGAATGGACATGGCACACAGAGCATAAAAAGCAGAAGAACAAATAGCGCAAGTCATGTGTGCAGGAAGGCAATGAGACAAACAGA
Organism: Picea abies; assembly: GCA_900067695.1. Classification (NCBI taxonomy): domain Eukaryota; kingdom Viridiplantae; phylum Streptophyta; class Pinopsida; order Pinales; family Pinaceae; genus Picea; species Picea abies. Next base: position 1,651 of record CBVK0100228182.1, on the reverse strand, counting down.
GAAATGAGATGCAACAGAACAGTGATAAGTCGGGTAAGCCATTGTTGAACATTATATCATTGTAATAAGTTTCAGAAGCAAAGATTTAAATTTTAGGGTGGTTGGGTGGTGCTAGGGAGGATTGTTGTCCTCAGAGGTTCAAGTGGGTGCTTGAACACAGGGAGTTGATGCTTCCTTCTAGTTGGTGCTAGAGAAACAAGGGAGTTGGTGCTTCCTTCTAGTTGGTGCTAGAGAAACCAGAAAGTTGGTGCTTCCTTCTAGTTGGTGCTAGGGAAAACAGAGAGTTGGCGCTCTTAACAAGTTGCAGCTTGAAAAACAGAGGTTGTAGCCTCATTATGAGTTGGTTCTCATATGTATGATAATGTAAAGAATGTAACTATTACTTATCATATAAAGAAAAAGAGGTTTTTACTCTGTATGGGTTTCCTCAGGAAATATCTGTCTCTGTGTTTCTCATATATGTGACTGATGTTGAATGTGCCATTGTTTATTTCCCTGCATTATTGTGATCATCATTTAGTGTTTCAGCAAAGAGTTTAAAAGAATCATAATTGTTTAAGCTCAGGTACAACTGATTCACCCCCCCTCTCAGTTGTCTAACAATTGGTATCAGAGTCGACCCCTTTTATCTAAGGGTAGATCCTAGAGTTTAAACATGTCAAGCCATGAGGGAAATTCAACCAATAAGGCCCCTTTGTTCAATGGAACAAACTTTTCCTTCTGGAAAGTTAGAATGAGAACCTACATAATGGATTTAGGTGCAGATGTCTGGGATGTGGTAGAGACTGGTTATGTAAAGCCAGTTGTGCTAGCTAATAAGGATGACAAACTAGAATTTAGCTTCAATGATAAGGCTATGAATGCTATCTTGAGTGGGCTTGCAGAAGCAGAATTCGTAAAAGTTATGCACCTAGGAATTGCCAAAGAAATGTGGGACAAACTCATTAGTATTTATGAAGGTAATGAGAAGGTAAAGGATGCCAAGATTCAAATCTTCATAGTACAGTTTGAACAACTGAAGATGAAAGAATATGAAGCTGTTGGAAAATACTTTTTGAGAGTTGAAGAACTAGTAAATGCAATGAAAGCACTTGGTGAAAAAATTGAGGAACCTTCTTTAGTTCATAAAATTTTGAGATCTCTACCAGATAGGTTCAACCCAAAGGTTTCTTCTATAGAAGAAATTAATGATGTAAAAACCTTGGAGTTTGATGAAATTCTAGGAACATTGACTGCATATGAAATGAGAATTGTTAAAGATAAACCCACCTCCAGAGAAGCATCATTTAAGGAAGACAAGAATGAGGATTTTGAGCCTGATGAAATTGAAGCAAAATTTGTGAAGAGACTAAAGAAGGGATCAGGCAAATACAAAGGTAAACTTCCTTTCAAATGTTTCAACTATTGTAAGATAGGTAATTTTGAAAATAAATGTCCTCACAAAGGAAAGGATCAGACATGTGATGATGAGGAGAAGCACAAACACATAAATTTCTTTAAAGAGAATAATTTTAAGAAGAAAAGTCTTTGTGTAAACAATGATGATGATCCTTCAGATGATGAAGATAATGACTCCTCTATTGAAGATAAACTAAATGACTTCATACTTATGGCCAAAGAGAATTATGATAATAAAATCACAGGAAGTGAG
>CBVK0100228181.1:0-25660 GCA_900067695.1 Picea abies | reverse complement strand
GAAATATAATGGCATTGTGGTCTTATCATGATGCCATTGAATCTTTAGTTATTGATGATTTTTAAAATATGAGGTTCCTTGGACTAAGCACCGTAGAGTATCATGAATTAGTAAATGAGGTTTCTTGTTCATTTATATAATGTTGAACTTGGTGGGTCATTGTTTGAATCCTTCTTACTTGCGCCTTCCTAGAGGACGGGTTGTTCATATAAGTTGTGTTGTACAAGGTCGTAATCATTTTTCTACTTGGTCAGTCGTGTCAGGAAGGTTGTAGACCCTTCCATGTAGCCTTAGTACCTAATTCTGTGTGTGATTATCTCTGTGTAAAGAATCCAATGTCGTATCAAGAGTCTCGGGCCCTTTAAAGGCAGGGTTCCACTCTTGCAACACACCTGACGGAGATTACTAGTTTCTGCCTGAGCAGTCCGCCAGGAGCCTATCTGACCTTCTCTCTCTCCGGAGTAGAGAACTAAGATTAAACGCCCTGCTTTCCTGTGTAGAAATAGTAAAATCTACTACTATGGATTCTTCCTTTGGTGTTGTACTGTGCCTAACCCAGTATGTCGTTAAACGTTGCAGTTACTTGTTGTGTGCCTTATGTCTATGGTCGTTTATTGCTTGCAGTTACTAGTTGTACACCTTAAGCCTTTTGGTTGTGTTCATCGTGGTTGCGTTTTATTGATTGTCGGGTGGCAGCGTAGAGTCAAGTGTGTATGTCCCTTTTTACATGCGCGCACACATGTCACGTCTAAATCAAAAAAAAATCACACCTGTTATCCGAGTTGCTTTCGTAACGAAGAGGTTCGTTACGTGTTTGCTTTAGAGGTGATTCAAAGTTTCCCCATGCAATGCATCGCATTGTTATTTATGATTGGAGTGGTATATTCTTCTAGCTAGCTCACTATGAAGTTTGATGCTACCGATGTTAATCCTCACCTTCCTTATCATATAGCCTTCTAGATTGACATTGTATACGTGAAACATGTAATCAAGAGGATCATCGTATATGAGCGTGCTTTGACGTGCGTCATGTCCTTGTCCTACTAGAAATTTATTGGCTCTCCAAAAATCACGCCTTCTCCCACTTTGTTAATTGCTTTCAATGAATGATCTTTTAGACCGCATGGGATTATTTCCTCTTTTTCGGTCTATTTAGGAGGGAAGTCCATTTTCGTATAAGTAGAGGTAGTCAACGTGCCACTCGACTATAATTTTTTATTGGGAAGGAGTTGGACTTATGTGATGAAAATTTTAGTCTCATTGGTATTTCAAATCTTATGCTTTCCCCATGAGGTAAGTATTGTGACTATTGATCAAATGGATTTTAACCGCTCTAACTCCATGGAAAATTCAAGATCTACGATTCCCTGGATTAAAAAATATTAGTCGGAAACTGAGAGTATCATTGTTATAATATGCCCTTCGCTCATGGGAACTTTTAATTTCCTAGAACTGATGTCTTATATTTAGGCCACCCCGGTTGAATTTCAAAAGTCAAGTTCCCTGGATCTTGTTACAAGAGTCACATCATTCAGAAAATCATATATGCATGATCCATGGGTGTTATCCTCATTATCTGAATTGGTCAAAGGTCACGCAAATGTCGAACTGGATATGTCACTATCTACAGCTGAGGTCACTTACCAAGCTATTCAACGCACTACTACAAACCCTAATCAGACTCTTGCATGGATAAACGAGGATGATCAGTATATGGAGCTCACCTCGGCTCATAATTATTCAACTTATTAATACTGTCTTGATATGGTCATATTGTCAAAAGAGGCTATTATCGAGGAAGTGACTGGGTCAGAAAGACCATTGGAGGATATACATCCTCGATCATATTTTCTCCCAAAGATCATTTGTGTGGAAGGAGGATAATTTAAGTCAGTTCTGATTAGAAATGATGGTAAAACAGTGAACCCCTTAGCAAAGCATGGTGTATATTCTGAGGGGAATATGAAAAAAATATCGAAAACCATCTCGATCAACATTTTTGGAACTCTTGATGTTGTTGAAAACGTTTTTGTCAGGGCATAATTTTCTCAAGATGAAATTCATCAATATATGACATTTTTCAAGGAATTTTATGATGTTTTCTCTTGGTCTTACAAGGAAATGCCTAAAATAGATTCTAGAATTATCGAACATGAGATTTGAACCTATGAGAATACTAAGCTAGTTCGACAAAAATTGTGACCAATTAACCCAAGGAAAGCAACAACAATCAAAGTTGAGGTAGAAAAATTGCTCAAAGAGAGATTTATATATCCAATCACATTGACATAATGGGTATCCAATCCTTTTCTGGTAGAAAATAAACAAGGTATGGTTCAAGTGTGCATGGATTTTCATGATTTGAAAAAATCTTGTCTTGAGGGTAACTTCCCTACACCATTTATCAATCAAATTCTTAATGAATGCAAAGGAAGTGATATTTTCTCATTGATGGATGGTTTTTCTGGTTATAACCAGATACAGATCCACCCCGAGGACCAATGTAATACAATTTTTATTTTTCCTTTGGAAACCTTTGTGTACAAAAAGATGCCTTTTGGCCTTAAAAATGTTGGAGCTACTTTTCAGTGGGCCATGATGTTCTCTTTCCACAATCTTAAGAACATAGTGGAGGATTATTTGGATGATATAACCACCCACTTGTGTAAGAGGAAACAACATCTTCTACACCTCTCCCTTAACTTTGAGAGATGTTGTCACTATCAAATTCACTTGAATCCACAAAAATGCATTTTTTGTGTGACTTTGGGATGTCTCTTAGGATTTATCATTTCAACTAAAGGGATCATGGTTGACCCTTTAAAGGTAGAGGAAATAAATAAATTTTCTCCCTTGCGCACAATACCTCCACTTCAAAGTCTACAAGGAAAGGGGAGTTTCCTTTGACATTTTGTACCAAATTATGTTGATATCACAAAACATTTTTATGCATCTATTGAAGAAGGGGGTTCCATTTTATTGGGAAAAAGTCAGCACAAATTTCCTTCGATGCATTGAAGAAATCTCTAGTTTCGACTCCTTTGCTCATCCTCCCAGATTATAATAGATGTTTTCTACAATATCTCGCGACAGTTGAATATTTGATTTGTATGGTGTTAGTTCAAGAGAATGACAGGCTCCAACAACATGTCATCTATTATTTGAGTCATGCTTTGATGGGACCTGGGCTAAAGTATTATCACGTTGAGAAACTGACCTTAGCATCATTTCATGTTTTCAACACGTCCAACATTATATTCCTTTCTGCAAGACGACTTTCATTGCCGACGTTCACCATTTTTAGTATGTTTTGACTCAGTGAATAATTGGTGGGAAGTATAATAGGTGGATTCTTGTTCTTCAGGAGTTTGATTTGGATTTTTTTCTGCCAAATCCAAAAGGTCATTAGTATTTGCTGAAGTTATGTTGAAGAGTAGAGAATGATGATATTGAAGTTATTGAGGGTAAAATCATGAATATGGGTAACACTTTTGCGACATTCGGGTCTCAAAAATTCCTAGAGGCAATTTTTTGGCCTAAAAAATGTTGCTATGAATTTTTTCGAACGAAAAAACTTTCGATCGAAAATTTGCACATCAAATTGAACGGTGCCCTCAAAATTCATGTACAATGTTTTTCGAATGAATTATTTTCCTGTGGTAAGAATATTTTGGTTGAAACATTTATTTTTAACAGATTCCGTTAAAATCTAGGTTTCGGCCGAAATATGGTTTCGGCCGAAATATTATTTCGGCTAAAAACATGAAATTGGAACTGAAAACAAAAACCAGAGAACTTCCCCAAACTTACCTAAACTTTGGAGGTTGTGGACTCCTGCAAATACTGAGAATTTGGTTTCAAAAATGACACCAGCATTTCCAAAATTGAATCTACTTTCAATTCCTATAATTTGTTTTCGTTTACTTTATTTTTATCTATTTTTATTTAATTTTTTTAAAAATTCATTGCATAATATTTTCAGTAGACATTATGATTCGGTGAAATGAAATATCGATGTCTCTAAAAATATACAGTGAAAAATTTAGAAAAAAATATATTCATAATCCTTAAACTATTCTTTTCAAAAGGGTATATTTAGATTTTAGTTTTAAGTAAAAATTAAGATAGATACAAGGTGTAGAAAAACATGTGTTTAAAATCTACAACGTTTTCAGCTTGGTCAACTGCAAAAAATTCTAGAAATTATAATATTCATCCATTAGATTCAAAATTATAGTCATAATAAAATAGAGTCTCTGTAGATTGTTGCAGTATATCTCGTTTCTTAAAAACATAAGTTTAATAATAGATACATTGTTGTAGAAAAAAGTTACCCATTATCATTCCTTTCATGTTTAAGGAACATACTGTTAAACAATTGTCAAATTGACATATCAAATCGTGATAAAAAAAATTGAAAAATAGTCATTGGAAAGATAAAAAAAATCTTCACAAGTTTTGTTTTTAATGTAAACTGAAATTCTAAATAAAAAAAATACTTTAGTATGCCGGAAGTTGAACAACTTGTGAAAATACAATTTGTTTTTTCATAAAACAAGCAAAAGTGTAACCCATCTTCATGATTTTACCCTTGACTAACTACCTGATGAGCGTATATTATGTATTTGTTTACTAATCCTTGGTATCGAGATATCCTCTTATATCTATCGAATCTTAAGTTTTCCCCGCATTACTCAAAGGATGACCGTCTTTGATTCACCATCAGATGAAGAATTACCTTATCATTGGTGACACTTTCTATTGTCGAGGAGTTGATTCAATTCTTCTTCATTGTTTAACCCATGAGGAAGCATACACTATGCTTAATGACTATCACAGTGGAGCATGTGGAAGTCACTTATCAGTACTGGAAACAACCCAGAATATCTTGTGTACTGGGTACTTTTGGATGTCAATATTTAAATACTGCATAGAAGAGGTCAAGAAGTGTCACCCATGCTAGATATTTTCTCGAAAGATGCATGTGCATATTGCTCCTCTTTTTCTAGTCATCACCATTGACCCATTTACTAAGTGGGGCATTGATTTTATGACATGCCACCCACCTTCATCTAGGGTGCATAATTACATCATTATGTCTGTTGATTATTTCACAAAGTAGGTGGAGGCCATGCCTATGTTTTCCAGTGATGGTGAGACTGTCACTTTCTTCATTTTTAACCAATTTATAAATCGGTTTGGTGTTCCGAAAGAAATTTTCATTGACCATGGCAATCACTTCTAGAACAAGATGATGTCAAAACTTGCTTCTAAGTTGGGTTTTAGATAGGAACACTCGTCTCTATATTACAAGTAGTTGAATGGACATTTCAAGGTCATTAATAAGTCTCTTAAGACCATTCTTCAATGCATGGTCAATGCAAGAAAGTTTAACTAGTGCATTATGCTCTATATAGATTTATGTGCATATCAGATGGAAATAAAAATAACTACTAGCATTTTCTCCTTTCCATCTCGTTCATGGGTTCAAATCTGTTTTATATATTCAGTGTTGGATTTTGTCCCTTAATATCGTTGTAGACCTTATACCTGAATCCACTGAGTTAGAAGCACTCCTTTTCCATATAGAACAACTTGATGAGCAATGTTCAGATGCTATGACTACGAATGAAGTGCAGAAAAAATGAGTTAAGGGTTCGTACGATAAGTCCATGCACCCAAGATTTTTTCTAAAGGCGATCTTGTCCTGGTATACGACTAGAAAAAATATGCATTGGGGGAAAAAAAAAATAATGCGTTACGGTATGGCCTTTACTTTTTGATATGTGCCTTACAAAAAGGAGCATACGAGCTACAATATTTTGATGGGAATGCACTTTTCAATTCTAGAAATTGGCTCTATTTGAAAAAGTACCATGCTTGAGCATCTTTGCTTAACTAGTATTTTTGTAATTATTGTATATAGTTGTACAATATGATAGTAAAATGTTATTTTTTCATTAATGATGCTCATGGTGTTTCTACTTGGTTGGAATATGTGATGTGATTCATCGTTTTTCGCAGGGTATGCAAATAGTGCTAGTCATGATACTCATAATCTGGCTTCTGACACTTGGGTGATTTATTCCCCTAGATGAGAATTGATTGCTTATGGAGGTGCGCGTTTAAACCCATCTACTAATAATTTAGTTGAGTATAGCGTTCTTATTGAACTACTCTGTGATTCCATTGCACACTGCATTTGGTCCTTACAGGTTTGTCTCCATGTTTAACTGGTTGTATTCCAACTAAATAGTAATTATCATATTCACAACTCTATGTTACTTTGTTGTTTCCTTGGAGTGCATTTTTTGGAGAATTTTTTTGATCATATTACTTAAGTTCATATTCCAAGATGTGCCAATGTATTATGTGATTCATTTTCTAATTACGTATTAGATTGGCATTTACACCATTCACGTTAAACAAAAACTCAAATCATTCTTGTAATAACAATAAATCAGAAGCACATCATATCATCATCAATTTAAATAGTTACAAAAGGTGGATCATATCTCAAAAAAGGATTTTAATCCTTTATTGTCCTCTGTATGGACTGAAATACGAAAAAATACAATAATCAAAGTATCTCCTAATCAATTTCTTAAGGTACCTTACCCTCCCTCAACATGCTTTGCATAGCATACCACTGCATGAGAAAAACACCAAAAGAGTCATATCCATGCTCGTGGCACCCCAACTACATGTAACTGCATCCATGTTTGGGTATTTTTGTCACTAGAGTGATAACAATGATACCACTTTCATTTCCTTGATAGGCTAGAAAAGCAACACAAAACAATGATTAGTAGGTTAGTGAACCGACAAGCAAGAAAGCAAGAAATAGAACAAGAAATCAATGACAAACAAAGAAAACTAAACTAAGAAGATATAAACAAAGGATGCATGAAATTGGACACAAAGAGTGGTTATCTAATAGAGAATGGTCTTTGAAATTGAGAACACCAAGAGGCGAAATGTGGGATTTATGAATCCCCTATTACTCCTAGGGAGGGATCTTGAATCCCTTAAAGTAGAGCTTTTACTCTCCTATCTTGAATTGAAAATGGTAAAGAACTCTATGGAAAACATTTCCAAGAGGTGGAATGCCTTCCCTTTGTAATGCTTTCTCAAACTATTATCAAGAGAACAAATGGTTTCTCCAAGAGTAATTGGGAAGCATAAAAATACAATGAACTTCTTCCTTTTTAGCATATAATGACCATCTATTTATAGGACCATAGCAAGGTATTTCATAACTTGTTCCAAGAGTGAATGGGAGTCCTTTAGAGGTACATACCATCCTTTCAGTCATCCCAATGAGAGATTTTAGGTCAATATTGGGGTCTTGTTTTGACTCACTTCATCCTGAAAGTGGTTGAGGCTCGACCAAATTCATAAATGCATCGTTTACACATATGCATGTATTTATTCAAGGACAGTCATGCGGGGCATTCACTGTGTGCATTTGGATTTGTTTTGGTTTCCACGAATGTGCATGTGCTAGCTTTGCTAGAAGTGTGCATAAATTCATGTCTTTTATATTGTTTTGATCATCTTGCTAAAATAGATTCTGTAAATGATGGAAGTATGTTATGTGTGAGGCTAGGAGAATATGTATAGTCGAAATATATCAATGTTTATCTTGTTGAGATTGTCATGAGATAGGATATTTGTAGCTACTGCTGAGAAAAATTGTGAGAGAAATCCGTTGGAGGAAAAGGGGATTTTGAATGGAGTCAAGTAATATCCAAAACCTACGATCTAATTCTTTGTACAAACAAGGCGGCCATGCAACATGCTCATTTCATGAAACCATAAATGAAATGATGAAAACTGAGTATTTTTTATGAAGTAGATGTCTACAATGCCCTTGGGGGGGTCAAAAAATGACAGATGATGGTTTTGATTACTCAACGGGTTTTGAATCTAGGTATGAACCACCCGGAGGAATTGATGGCCTATAAAATTTAAAAGTCTTCAACGATTATTGAAAACTACAACGGTCACATAGTAAGACCCACTGTAACATGAAAATGTGTTGGATTTGAATTTCATGGGGGTCAATGCCATCAAAAAGCGATGGAAACTCTTTTTGTGCCATCCGAGACTACTCATTAATAAGGGAATGGGATTCAATATACTACCACCTACCTGAAAATCTATGTTGACATCCACAAGAAAGAGGCATGACTACAACAATCAATTGGATTCTCGACATTGATTCGATCAAATAGGTGTCAGGGACTGGATGGAGGAGAGGATGGATGGAATGGTGACATGAATGATGTTCAAGATGTATGGGACTAGAGAATTTCCCTTGGTTGGGGGAAAATGAAATGATGGAAGCAACTGTAAAACATGATCTGGTGTCAGGGGGATGAAAAAATATTGGGTAAACTATGTTGAATGGGTGAGACTACAAAGGAATGGATGAGAGGTCAAAGTACAGATATTTGGGACAGGGGTGTTGGTGATAGTCGGTATTTATTCCATCATAGGGATATATTTGAGAAGATGGTGAGGAAAGGGGGATGCCCCAATGATCCAAAAAGGACCCAGAGAATATTAATACAACTCAGAACACACAGAAGCAACTTAGAACGCTCAGAATGGATTCAATGGACAACAAAAGGGAAAATTTTCATAGTTCCTAAAAATCAGTAAAAAAGGCACAATCACGAAGAGCACGTCGCAAGATTTCTAATGGTGCAAATGACTCATGAAATGAAGTTACGGATCAAAAGTTATAAGCAGTCAAAGTTCAGTCAAACTTGGTCAAAAAGGAAAAAGTCAAAGTGACACGTGGAACCACTGCAAGGGTGAAATGTGGCACATATGAGTTGGCCAGATGATGTGGAAAGGATGGAAGAAATGTGGGAAGTTAAGTGATGACACGTGTTAATTTTCATGGATGAATCCTGTGGTGACAAGTGACATTTTTATGGACAAATTATATGGTGCCACGTGGCACCCCTCCAATGGTTGGTATGTGAAAAATTGTTATTGACTCCCCAAGAGTCAAACTCATGACCTCTCACTAGCCCAAAGGCACCACACATATGCACCAACCATTACACTATACAATGTTTATTGTTTGTGATATGATTTAATTATTATTTAATTTCAAACTTTAAACTAAGGTGACAAAGAGAGGGGCTAGGCCTTCGGCCCAACTCCTGTTCACATGATATTGCACCATATGAATATATTATTCCACCCGCCTAGGGGCTTAACTCAACCAACCACCAAATATAGACTATTCTCCACCATATCCACCTCCATTTATCACCTTTCTGCTATTTTAGTGGCCACCCACCAAATTTGGCACGACGCGCCAAAGTTGTTGTAACCTTTTGCCAAAAAAGGGAAGGCCCATGCAATTTGATCCCGGGACCTCCGCCCAACCAATGCCTAAGTTTAGCTATGCCAACCAATATACCAACAACTTGATTAATGCTAACCACTTGCAGAAATGGTATAAGAAGAGGGTCTCGCCAGAGTTTAGAATGGACAAGAGAAAGGAGAAGGGGCAGGTTGAGCACATCCGTACAGTACAGATTTGGGAATAGTTTTATAGATTTTGGCACAGATTTTGAGATCTGTCAATCATTAATTGCAGAAGTAGTGGTACGAAAACTAAGGCAGGGGTGTCTTGGGGACCTGAAAGTGTCCGACTCAGATTGAGGTGTGGAGACAGTGATTTTTAGATAAATCGATGCCACAAATGCAGTGGTGGTGTTAGTTTTCTGATCTGAGCAAAGATTTTGTGGCTTAACTCTAGAATGAGGTATACTTATGTATTTTTCCCAATTCTTTTGTGGAGTTAATAAAAAGACCTACCCATTTGAGAGTAGGATCCGAAGGCGTAGTCCACCGGGGACAAACTCCTTTATCAAGTTATTTGTGTTCATATTTCATGATTATGTCTCTTTCATTATGAATTTTTCCTTTTTTATTGTGTACTTTTGTTTATTCTCATTTAATAAAGTTCTTTAATAAGTCACCTGACGAAAAGATCCTGGATCATGTTGGTATCAGAGAATTCATCTTTGACTTGAATTGTTGAGTATGAATGCTTACTAGGGCCAAGCATAATAAGGGTGAATGAACTCTTAAGATGTTCAATCCCGAATTTGGTCATGGATCCCGAAGGATGATGATGGCAAAAGAGGAGAAGCGTGATGAACATGAGAAAAAATTTCTCATGGTCTTTTATCGCATGTCAGAAATGGTGGAACGAATGTACAGAGATTACGAGAAGAGGATGAAGAAGGAGGAGAAGAAAAAGGAAGCACCACCCAATGATTATGCTTTGGTAAATAAAGGGGCTGGAGGAGACCCTCCTGAGCCTCTATCTTCGCCTTCAAGTTCTAGTTCTTCTTCCTCTAAGAATTCTTGTCACTCTCAGCATTGTAACCATAAAGCCTCTTTTAAGATCCGACAAGTTGAAGTATATTTCCAGGTTTAGTATATTGACAAAGAGGAAGTTAAAGTGCAACTGGCTTCTCTTTGATTGGAAGGCACCACTCTCGTATGGTGGGAGAGCAAGCTACATGACAGGAGTAAGTATGGTAAGCTTCTTTCCTCATGGTTGGATTTTAAAACAAAGATAAGGAAGTAGTTCTATCCATTAGGGTATTTACATAAAGTAATGATGGAATGGAAAACGTTGAGATAGAATAAAGGTCAGAATGTACAAAGTTTCATAGAGGAATTTAGGAAGAAATATTTAGCATTGAATATTCCTTTGGATTCTTATGAAACTTTAATGAAGTATATTGGTGCACTTCATAGTTATATTCTTCATACTTTTCTCTTTTATAAACCCACTAGTCTTGACAAAGTTTGTGTGCAAGACACTCACCTTGAGAACAGGGGGAAACATGTTCAAGAAGATCCCATGAAGAAACCTTCCAATTTCCCATAGAAGACTTTCAAGAAGTTTAAAAGGAAGGGAAAGAAGACCTCTACAGTAGAAAGAGAAGGAGGAAAACCATCTTGCACTCATTGTAAGAGGAGCGGTCATGATGAATAACACTGTTGGAAACTACATCCAGAAAAGAAACCGAAATAGTGTAATGGAAAGGGGAAGACAAAGACTATTGCTACAGTGCAACAAGATCTTGGTTCCAAATCAAGAGATGAAGGAAAGATCACAATGGTTGGAGTACAAGGTAAAGAATATCTTCATTCTAGTTCAAGTTCCAGTGATGAATCTCATAATTATGAATGAAAGAGGAATGATTTATTTCATATACGAGTTGTATCTAAACATACTAAGATAGATACATTATTTGATCCGGGTTCCCAAGTAAAATTAATATCTCAAGAACTTGTTAAGAATATGGGTCTTGTAACAAAACCACATCGAAATCCTTACCCTCTTGGTTGGGTATGTGACAAAGCCAAACTTAATGTCACCAAACAATGTAGGGTCAGATTTTCTATTGCTTCAAATTTCATTCATGATGAAGTAGATTTGTATGTTGTACTGCTTGATATATGTGACATAGTGTTGGGAAGTCTATATCTTTATGATAGAAAAGAAATCCTCTTTCGTCATGAGAACAAATACCACCTTACTAAAGGGGGAGTGGAATATATTGTTATAGCTCACATTAGGAGGTTAAATATGATACTTGTTAGTGTAGGGAAAATGAAAAGACTCGTAACCACTAATAAGAGATATGTAATCATGGTCGTCAAAGAGAAAGATGTTGGGACATCCGACACTTTTTAGGGATGTGATTCATCTCATAAACATGAATTAACTGATATTGTTTCTAAGTATGATGATATTTTTTAGGAACCATATAGATTACCTCCTAAGAGGGAAATCCAACATGAGATACATCTTCAATAGGATTCTCCTTTGCCTAATGTGGCAATGTACAAGATTTCAGTTGTGGAGATGATAGTGATCAAGAAGCAGGTACAGGAATTATTGGATCAAGGGGACATCAGGCCCAGTTCATCTCCTTATGGTTCTTCGATCATGACGGTGCCAGAGAAAGATAGCACATGGAGAATGTGTGTCAATTACTGAGCTTTAAATAAAATCACAGTGAAAAATCGATACCCTCTTCCTCGCATAGATGATTTACTTTATTAGTTGAAGAATGTTGTTCATTTTACTAAGTTAGATTTGCATAGTGCATATCATCAAATTAGAGTTGCAAAACAGGATGCATGGAAGACTGCCTTTAAAACCAAACAAGGATTGTTTGAGTGGTTAGTTATGTCGTTTGGGCTTTGTAATGCTCCGATAAATTTCATGCGTGTGATGAATGATGTATTCAGGCCTTTCCTGGATGACTTTGTGATTGTGTATTTAGACAACATTCTTGTTTTCAAGGGGACTTGGGATGAACATGTAAAGCATGTAAAACAAGTATTGGATACTTTGCAGAGGGAAAAGTTGTATGTGAAAATGTCTAAATGTGAATTTTACAAGACTGCACTTGTATACTTAGGTCATATCGTGGGAGGAGGACAATTGAAGATTGATCCTTCCAAAATTGAAGTGATTGTGAAATGGCCTGAGCCAAAGAGTGTAAATAAGATTCGAAGCTTCTTGGGTGCAGTCCAATATTGGATTAGATTCATTCCCAAACTCTTCTTTATCGTAGCTCCTTTGCATGCCTTAACCAATGTGAAGAACACTTTTCAGTTGGAAGGAAAGAAACAAAAGATTTCAACATTTGGAAGGAGAAGATCAGTACCACACCAATATTAGCACTGTCGAATATTCAACATCCATTCGAGATCGAGACAGATGCCATTGGATATGCCATGGGTGCAGTATTGATTCAATATCGTAAGTCTATCTTTTACCACTCTGAGAATTTTAACCAAGTTGTTGTTAACTATCCTACATATGATAAAGAATTGTATGCATTAGTTCAAAGCGTAAAGAAATGGAAGCATTACTTGTTATTAAAGGAAACCATCATACATACAAATCACCAACCCTTACAGTATCTCCAGGAATAGAACAAATTGTAACAATCTCGACACTACAGATGGATGGGTTTTCTACATCAATTTCATTTGGTAATTAGGTACAAGAAGGGTACAAGTAACAAGGTATCCGATATGATTTCTAGACCTCCTATTGTTTCTTCTATTATTTTGAAGAATATTTATTTATGTCATGATAGCCATGTATAACAATATTCCATCAATGAATATTTTAAAGAAGTATATGAGAAGCTAACCCATGGTGCATAGGTAGAGAACTATTGTCTATAGGGAAAATTACTCTATCACCTTGGGAAGCTATGTATTCCTACAAGTGAATGAGTCGATGTGATACGAGAAGCTCATACTTCTCTTGTGTCTAGACATTTTGGGGTAGAAACAACTATGGCTCATTTGCAGTGGTTTTGTTACTAGCCTCAAATGAAAGCAATTGTAAGTAAATATGTAAAGGGGTGTGTTATGTGTTCTACTTGTAAGCCCACTGATAGAAAATTGGGGCTATACTCACCACTTCTTGTTCCATCCCATCCATGGAAAAGAATTTAAATGGATTTTGTCGGGGGTTTAACAATGACCAGAGGGGGTCATGATTATTTGTATGTTGTAGTGGATAGGTTTAAAAAGATGTGTATCTTGATGCCATGTAAAATGCAAATCACTGCTAAGCAAACTGCTAATCTCTTTTTTCAGCATGTTTGGGTTCACTTTGGGTTACCCATGTCCATTGTCTCGAATCGAGATACTCGATTCCTTGTGGATTTTTGGGCTAGCTTGTTGAGAACGATGGACACCAAATTGAAGAGGACACTGATTTTTATCCACAGACCGACAAACAGACATAGGTGGTAAACAGAATAGTGGTAATTTTGCTTCAAGGTTACTGCAACAAGCATCCTAATTTATGGGATGAACAGATACCTTATCTACAACATGCTTATAATCGAGCTTTACATTCATCCACACAGAGTTCACCTTTTGAGATGTGTTATGGGTACTTACCAAAGGTTCCTTTGGACTTGATGTATGGGAAAGATGTCGATGTGAATGGAGAACAAACAGAGGACAGAGCCCGCAAGTTCATCCAGAGGATTCAATAGATACATTAGGCAGTTAGGGAATAGTTGGAAAAGAGTCAAGAACAGTATAAATATTGACATGACAAGCATGAGGTTGATCATCAGTTCCAAGTTGGAGAACGGGTATGGCTTCACATCAGCAAGGAACGATTGAAGGGTGAAAGAAAGAAACTCGAGCCCATCTGATATGGACCCTTCACTATTTTGGAGAAAAGTGGCACTAATGATTTTCGTTTAGATATTCCACCTTATATGCAGATATATTCAGTTATGAACATAGAGAATTTGAAATTTTTTGAGGTTCCCATGATCATGGATTAGGATGAGGAAGTTTCAATACCTTAAGTTGATAAGTTTGCACCTGAATACTTGGATGAGTTACAGGAAGATATCATCCTGGACAGAAGGACGAGGACTTCACATAGGGGTGATATTGATTATCTTCGAGTAGGATTAATGGGAACACATCCAAGCAAGGCAAAGTGGATTGAGAAAGATAAGGTGAGGGAACTCTTCCCTCACTTACCAATTGATTAATTAAATATTTTGGTGGTCCCAAAATCTATCAATGGGAAGGCGTGATCCAAAAAGGATCCAGAGAAGATTAAGACAAATCAGAATGCACATAAGCAACTTAGAATGCTCAGAATGGCTTCAACAGATAATAAAAGGGAAAAAATTAAAATTTCATAAAACTCATTGAAAAGGACATAATCATAAAGAGCACATTGCAATATTTCTAATGGCACAAACAGATCGTCAAACAGAGTTACGGAACAAACGTTATAAGCAGACAAAGTTGGTCAAAAAGGCAAAAGTCAAAGTGACACGTGGCACCACTACAAGGGTGACATGTGGCACAAATGAGTTGGCCAGATGATGTGGCAAGGATGGAAGACACGTGGGCAAGTTAAGCGATGACACATGCTAGTTTTCATGGAAAATCATGTGGTGACAAGTGGCATTTTTATGGACAAATTATATGGTGCCACGTGGCCCAGTCATGGGCTGCCACGTGGCACCCCTTCAATGGCTGGTATGTTAAAAAAATTTATTGACTCCACAAGAGTCGAATTCATGACCTCTCACTAGCCCAAAGGCCCCACACATATGCACCAACCTTTACACCATACAACTTTTCTTCCTTGTGATAAGATTTAATTATTATTTAATTTCAAACTTTGAACTAAGGCACCAAAGGGAGGGGCTCGGCCTTCTGCCCAACCCCTGTTCACATGATATTGCACCATATGACTATAGTATTCCTCCCGGCCAGGGGCTTAAATCAACCAACCGCCAATTATAGCATATTCTCCACCATATCCGCCTCCATTTATCACATTTCCGCTATTTTAGTGGCCTCCCGCCAGATTTGGCAGGGTGCGCCAAAGTTGTTGTAACCTTTTTCCAAAATAGGGGAGGCACGTGGGATTTGAACCCGGGACCTCCGCCCAACCAATGCCTAAGTTTAGCTATGCCAACCAACATACCAACAACTTCATTAATGCTAACCACTTGCAGAAATGGTATAAGAAGGGGGTCTCACCAGAGTTCAGAATGGACAAGAGCACGGAGAAGGGGTAGGTTGAGCGCATCCATAAACTATGGATTTGGGCATAGTTTTCTAGATTTTGGCATGGATTTCGAGATCTGTTAGTCATTAATTGCAGGATTAGTAGCACAAAAATCGAGGCAGGGGTGTCTTGGGGGCCTGAAAGTGTCTGACTTAGACTGAGGCATGGAGACAATCATTTTTAGGTAAAACGACACCACGAATGCATTGTTGGTGTTAGTTTTATGATCTAAGCAAAGCGTATGTGGCTTAGCTCCAGAATGAGGTATACTTATGTATTTTTCCCAATTCTTTTGTGGAGTTAATAAAAAGACCTACCCATTTGAGAGAAGGACCCAGAGATGTAGTCCACCAAGGACGAACTCTGTTATCAAGTTATTTGTGTTCATATTGCATGATTTTGTCTATTTCATTTTGAGATTTTCCTTCATTATGGTGTACTTTTGTTTATGCTCATTTAATATAGATCTTTAATAAGTCAACTGACGAAAAGATCCCATATCACCCAACTAAGGGAAACATGGGTTGTTGTGTGCCAAGGAAAAAGACATTTTTGGTTGCGATGGAAAAATTCTACTCTAATTGTTGGAATTCAAAATGTTCTTTATACAATTACCAAATTAATAAAGAATAATTGGGTTGAAAGTACATATAAAGAAATGGGTGCCCTAGTGAAATGATGGCTTGTCCCTCTTGGGGCGCAAGTGGTGCAATTTAACTGATGAGGGGTGGGGGGCCCATTGGTGGTTTCCTGTACCAGGTAGGTGAATGGACGATAAAATTGTAGATGGGAAATTGATGGTGGATGATATGGGGGGTTAATGATAATGTGAAAGTGCATTTGATGTAACCAACTAAACAAGAAGTGGGAGTCCATTATGGGGTAGTTTAACAATATGATGAGAAAGAAGTATGGGGTTCTCGTGCTAGGGTGTAGTGCTACTAGAACTCCCAAACCTAATGGATAGGACAACACGAGTGTGTTGGTCACTATAATTGCTTAATTAACTCAAACAATCAAGTGCTACATAAATTGTCAACCCAGGGAAGTATGTTTATTTCAAAGGTAACCACGCACTATATATGCTCAATTCCAAAAGCAACTCAGAGTTGTAGTAAAGGAAATTTTATTAATCACACTTGCCTTGAATCAACTAAAGTTCTAACTTGAATTACAAGAAAGCAATCTACCTATTGCAGGGCTTAAAGAGATGATTAATCTAAATAATCCTGGATTACATTAAAATAACAACTGCAACAGGAAAGAACAACTATTTTGTAACCAAAGAACAGGACCCTTATTCCCAAGAAGGAACTCCAGCACCTTATTTCTGATTAACACACTTACATGAAAGAATTAATGCATAGAAGGATAACTCTATCTAACAGAGGACATGACCCTTAATCCATTCCATTAAGTAGGAACCTTTAGTACCAGTCTCTGATTAACACACTCAAGGAAATGATTGAAAGCTGACTACTTCTAACAGAGAACAGGACCCTCTAATTCCTTCCTTTAAGCAGGAACCTTTAACCCAGTCTCTGATTAGCACACCTGTGAAAATAACTGAAAGTTGACTACTTATAACAGAGAACAGGACCCTCTAATTCCTTTCTTTAAGAAGGTACCTTTAACCCAGTCTCTGATTAGCACACTTGTGAAAATGACTGAAAGCTGACTACTCTAACAGAGAACAGGACCCTCTAATTCCTTCCTTTAAGAAGGAACCTTTAACCCAGTCTCTGATTAGCACACTTGTGAAAATAAATAAAAGCTGACTACTCTAACAGAGAACAGGACCCTCTAATTTCTTCCTTTAAGCAGGAACCTTTAACCCAGTCTCTGATTAGCACACTCGTGAAAATAACTGAAAGTTGACTACTCCTAACAGAGAACAGGACCCTCTAATTCCTTCCTTTAAGAAGGAACCTTTAACCCAGTCTATGATTAGCACACTTATACATCCATCACACAAGATTGCTAATTAAAATGATTATGAATTTCGTGAAAACAATGTAACATTCACTAAAGCAAAGTTCTTAATAAGACAAAGTTCAGTAGTGTTTCAGCAAAACAAAATTCATTAAAAGTAGTGTTTCAGCAAGACAAAAGTTAATCAAGGCATAAACAGAAATCACACTTAACACACTATAAAACTAACGGGTGAATCTTGTGAAGAAGGTGCCCCCCCCCTTCTCATAAGATTCCCCTGAAACGAAAAGGCTAGAGAAGGATGTTCAAAACAATCTTCTATTCATCTATCAATGTATCATATTACAATCTGGAAATGAAGTGCGTCCCTCTCTCTAAAGCTTTCTTAGTACATAAACTGCGGATCCTTCGAATGTTGATTTCCTCTTATTTAAAGAGGGAACCCCTTCGATACAATTGATCAAAAATTACAGATGTATATCTGAGTCCTATTCTTAGTCAAATCGACTTTTCTAAACCGGAATAGGACATCCTAGTATCCCACAACAGAATGCTATTACGAGTGTTGAATGAGGTGTTGTTGTTACGGCTAGAGTGACAGTTTCTTGTTGCTGTTGCATGTTGTTTCGGCACCGCAAATCGCGGGTTGTTTTAGCCACGGGATTTGCGCTCTTGACTGTTTCAGCATTTCTCATGTAGCAGCGATGGTTGGTGCTTGGCTTACGGTGCAACTGTTAGTCAATATGTGTGAGTTATTGTTGACCGCGTACTGTGTAACAACTTCCTTTGTGTTTCAGCATCGTCGTTCCTGGGCTATGTAACGACTTCCTCTGTGTTTTAGCATCATGACCATGAACTGTGTAACAGCTTCCTCAGCATCGTAGATCATGAACTGTGTAACAGCTTTTGTGTTTCAGCATCATCAACCATGGATTGTGTAACAGCTTTTGTGTTTCAGCATCGTCGACCATGTAACAACTTATGTGTTTCAGCATCATCGACCATGGACTGTGTAACAGCTTCTGTGGATTACTGTTTCAGCAACAAGCCTCAAATGCTAATCTGTAGTTTGAACTGTTTCAACACTTATACATTTCTAATCAATGGTTAAGTACAAGAGTGATGTAAAATATTATGCAAAATAGATTAAACGTATAGTAATGAGAAGAGACGTTGTATACCTTTGGAAAGATAAGATAAAGTGATAATATGGGTTTAAATGTGAGTGAACAAGAGTGTAAAAGTGGCAAAAATTATAGGCAAAAAGGTACATTGTGTGGTCCTAACATCCCCCCAAACTCAAGGTGTTGCATGTCCTCAGGCAACTTCACTCTAAATCAGAGTCTGAATACCGACTTTGAGCATGTAAGTTACTCAAGCAGTAGCTATGGGAGGTATTGTCCGTTGGCACTATGAACCCTTGGACACGTTGTAACTTTTGCCATGTTGTTTTTTCTGTCTTCTTAGGCAGCTTATAATTAATTTGATATCTCTCTATTGGCAACCAGAGAATAGGAAAATAAAGCCGGTACCCTATCCAGTTTTCAGCACATTGTTGAACACACTGGATGTAGTTAGGTACCCTAGAGATTGATATATCAAGGTTGGTGGTGCTAAAAGGATTGTGTTCTTGTCTTTTCTCAGTGGATTGCTGCCAAAACAAGTTATTTAACTGGAGGGAAGCAATCTCTATGGATCTGATGAAGTGCTGACAATCCTGAAGCACTGCTGATTGTAGCTGCTGAACATGTTCAGTCACCCCTGGATTCTCTAAGAACTAATAATATTCTATGACAAAGGTGGCTGCATTCTGTGGTTCTGGTCTTATCCAAAGAAGGTGGTTATCTTCATTTTGTTTGGCAGCCAAGAAGTCATCTTGCCACAAAATCTGATATTGGAGAAAGGAGGTGAATGCTCGAATCTGGATGTCCCCGACAAGAGGATTAAGGTTCAGCTGCCTGTTCTCGGGAATGGCCTCGTTATGAAAGTATGCCTCACAGAGGAGGTGTTGATCCCTAATAGAGGCTGCTGCAAAAGTTTTGACAAAATCTGTTGGGTGTAGTACTGCATGGGGTTTTCCTTCTATAATTGATTTGATCTGAAACCATGTAAGTCATTCCATAAGGAACAAGGAGTAATTACAATATGGTTTTCTTGTGGCCAATAGCTTCTGTAACAAGTCAAATACCAGGGCCAATCTACCTTTCAATTCTTTGTTCTGTTTCTTAAGGGCACGAGCTTCCTGGCATGTCTGCTCTAGAGCTTCCCAATTTGAGTAGGTATGATTTATCCAAATTTGTTTGTGCTCTTGCAGACTTTTGGCCTGTGTTGCAGCATACTCTTTCTTCCATTTTTGTATTGCTACATGCTCATCCCATGGCTGAGTCTGTGTTTTAGCGTTGCAAGTAGTGGGGTGAGGTAAGGTCTGAGTAGATTGTTCCACCAAAGTGTGGAGATTGATCTGGTTGGGAGGTGTAAATTCCTCCATAGGCATTGTCTGTACATCTTTGTTGACAAAAGTAGGGGCTTCATTTGTTGCAATGTAGGGCTCAGTCTTGATCTTAGGAGGTCCTATTGGTTCTTGTGTTTCAGCTATAGCTGGTTCTTGTGTGTCAGCTACAGCTGGTTCTTGTGTGACAGCAGGTTCTTCCTTTTTTAATAAAAAAGTTGAAGGAGTAGGGGGAGCTCCTGACACTGGGACTTGAATTATCTTATAGCTTACTTAATAGTAAATATCCCCACATTAACAACACATATAGTCTTTACACAAGAACTATGTAGCCCCCTCTGACATGGTTATTGTGCGAGCTAGGGTGTACAAATTTAGTTCCTTCTCGTATGCTTCATTTTCCCTGGCTAGTTCTTTCTTGTATGCGTCCAGTTCAGACTTTAAAAACTCATTTTCTTCCAAGACAGTAGCCATTGTTGGTTCTGGTTGAGGGATGACTGGTTCTTGTGTGGCAGTCACAGCCTCATTTGCTGGTTCTTGTGGAGCAGTTACAGGAATGGCAGCTGATTCTTGTGTTTCAGCTTCTTGATGTAAGGAAAGTAACGTTGCAGCACCCTGGACTTCTGATTTATGTATCTCAGCATCAGTACCAGTAGATGGTTCTTGTGTTTCAGCTGTAGTTGGTTCTTGTGTGGCAACTATGGCTGGTTCTTGTGTTTCAGCCACTGGATGGGTAGTTGGTTCTTGTGTTTCAGCTGTGGAATGGGTAGTTGGTTTTTGTGTTTCAGCTACAGAATGGGTAGCTGGTTCTTTTGTTTCAGCTACTTTATTTGAGGCAGATGATGTCGCAACACCCTGGGCATTTGGTTCTTGTGTTTCAGTGCCCGTGGGTCGAATAGGCAAAGATTCCAGGATTTGGGAGGTTGAGGGTGTACGGGGTATCAGTCGAATGGGTTGAGGGTATAGGGTATTGGCAATAATGGTTGGCCTTGTTTAGGCCCTTGTTCTCTTTCTGCGTAAGAAGGGCTGAAAGAAGGGAATTTGCTTTCGTTTTCGTGAGGGTCTTTCCTCAATGATGGGGCAGGGGGAATTGTTTGGCTCAGAATCATCGCTGAGAATATGAAGGGCGGGAGTGGATGATTCTAGTAAGGTATGAGGTGGGCTTGGTATGGTAGGGGGATTAATTGGGCTGATTGGTTCTGTGGGCGGGATGTTGGGTACTTCTAGAGATTCTGGAGGGTTTTGGGGTTGCTTCTCATGGAGGTTTTCAGGAATTTCAACGGCTTCTTGGGGGTTTATGGGTGGGTTGTTGAGTGGAAGGTTTTGTTTGGAAAAACCCCTTTAGATAAGCAGTTGGATGAGGTGGTGATGGGTGAGTGAAAGGATGGGATCTTTAGCCTTTCTGCAGTAATGCGCCATATTTTTCAGACAACCCAACAAATGATAAGGAATATTCACCCGTCTATTATGCCGTAAATGAGATAACAGAAGAAAATCATGCTGGTAAACTACCTAGTATCGGCCTTCGCAGGTTAGGTAATGTTTGATGAACCTTGCAACTCTTGGCCATGGGGGCGGCAATGAGCTGAGTTGAACACCCTGACCTTTAAATTCAATTTGTTCTTCTGGAAAGAAGAAGTTCTGTTGGGCATTCCGAATGATATGTTTTTGGCTGAACATGCGAATGCCATCGGTAGGAAGGCCTGAGACCTGTGATATATCTTCTTTAGTTACTGAAATTCGGACCCCTTGGACAATACAGTGGTCTTCCTGAAGGTTTTGAGTGAATTGCATAACCTATTGTTCATTATACCCCTGGAGTCTCTGAAAATAACTGAGCCATCTTGCCTATTGAAAGATTTGATAAGCTACTGGATAATGTTCTAATAGTGCTGTCGTGGTGGGTTCGTTCCTTATACCAGAGCCTCCCATGGCTACCAACTTGGTAAGATACAACGTCAAATAGTTTGAGTAATAGCTTCTGCGCAGAGTGAGTTTTCTGAGCGACGATATGCAAAATGGTGGTAAAATACGCGAAAGGGTGGTGAAATAGGAATGGTGGTAGTGAATTTGTGTGAAATGATGGTGTAGAAGTTTTGATGTGTCCTCCCCTCCCGTCAAGTGCGGCTAGTAATTATTGCACTCGAGTGGTCATAATGATTTAGAATCTTCTCATTAACTATAGCTTAACTGAATTACATTAAATTTACATACCTCGCCTTACCTTTTGATTCGTTCTACAAACAAAATATCATGCCTGTCGATGGTAGTCTTACAGTGGTCATGGTGGAGACTTTTGATCTATTCAATGAATTGTATCAAGGATTTGCTGACTTGAAGGATGAACTATGGTATGAGAGCATAAAAGCTTGCTGACAGATGATGTTGGAAAATTGATGTTTCATTAGCAGAGAAGAACGAGGCGAAACCATTGCTGAACGGTGTTGTTTCGGTGATGAGAAAATGTGAAGAACTGTTGAACAATGGTGTTTCAGCAACAAGAAAAATGGGGCAAAACAATTGCTGGACGGTGTTGTTTCGTCGATGAAGAAAGTGAGGAATTGTCGAACTGTAGTGTTTTGGCAATAGGGAGAACAAAAGGTGTTGAACAGTGGTGTTTCAGCATCGGAAGAAATTCAAAAGTGTTGAACAGTGGTGTTTCAGCATCAGGAAAAATTATGAAAAGTTGTTGACAATGGTGTTTCAGCAACAAAAGAAAAGGCAAAACAATTGTTGGACGGTGTTGTTTCGTCGATGAAGAATGGTGAGGAAATGGGGAAAAGAAGAGTGGAAAAAGGTTGTTGATTAGTGATGGGGGAAAAAGATGTGGGGTTGCTGATAGTGGTGTTTCAGTAATGAAGGAAAGGGAACGAATTGCTGACAGTGGTGTTTCGGCAACAGAGGAAAGTCAAAAAGTGTTAAAAAGTGGTGTTTCAGCATCGGAGGAAAGTCAAAAGTGTTGAACAGTGGTGTTTCAGCATCGGGAAAGCTTGTCTCTTTGAAGTAGGATCATCCTTTCCTAGAGGCCTGTGCTTCGATTGGGAATCTGCAAAAATCGATTGTAACATGGTATTTCTTGACAGGGATTATTAGTAAATAAAATCTAATCTAATACTAAAGAAATTAACTTAAAAGAATTAATTGCAATGAGGGGTAGAAGCTCCTTCTAAGAAGAGGTAATGGGCGTCTGCCATGCATGTGGCCTTAAAATCATCTTTGGAAATAGGGAACTGGTACAGATGGAGCCGATGACCATTTACAAGTAACGGAGTTTTGGAGTCATCGATTGTGAGGAGCCTTACTGTTCCATTGGGGAAAATAGTGTCTACTTCGTAAGGTCCAAGCCATCTTGTACGTAGTTTCCCTTGAAATTCTTTGAATTGGGAATCATACAGTAGGGCCCAATTACCTTTTTGGAACTGCTTGTTCTTGATATTTTTGTCATGCCATTTTGATCTTTGCTGTTGAATTATGGTTGTCTATTGAATGTCATCTAGGCTTTTCTCCTCCAATTCATTAAGTTGCTGCAACTTGGTTGTCTGTGAATCGGTTAAATCAAGGTTAATAGCTAAAGCAGTCCTTAAGGTTTTTATCTCAAATTCCACAGGAAAGACAATACTCTTTCCATAGACTAATTCATAGGGAGAGAATCCTGTAGTATTTCTCCAGGTAGTTATGTAGGCCCATAATGCTTCTGGGAGCCTGTAGGACCAATCCTTTCTATTTTCCTTCACTGTTTTTGTGAGAATGGCTTCTATTACTTTGTTTGTGCTTTCCACCTGTCCATTATCTTGGGGGTGGTATGTTGTAGTCATTCTCTGCTGAATATGATATTTCTTAAGGGTGGCTTTGAACCCATGAGAAGTGAAAGGAGGTCCTCCATCTGTAACTAATTCTCTTGGTACTCCAAATCTGATGAAGATGTCTTTAAATAAGAAATCTATAACTGCTTCTTCGGTCGCTCTGTGGAGTGCTTTGGCTTCCACCCATTTAGTCATGTAGTCTGTGCAGACCACTATATAAACTTTTTGATTGGATGGAGGGTTGATGGGTCCTATAAAGTCTAAGGCCCATCTTTCAAATGGTTCAAGTACTATCTGGGGGTTTAATGGAATTTCATCTCTATGATTAGGTTGGCCTACACTTTGGCAGCTATCACAGGCCTGGACATATTTCTTTTCATCTTTGAAGAGTGAGGGCCAATAGTACCCCATCCTGAGAATTTTATGTGTTGTTCTCTTATCAGCAAAATGCCCTCCACAAGGACCATCATGACAAGATTTTAGTAGATCATACACCTCATCTTCTCTAATACACCTTCAGATTTCTTGATTAGCTCCTGTATGAAAAAGGCACCCACTTATCCAACTATACCGAGCACTTTGATGAATGATACTTTTTTTCTCTCGGTGGGATAGGTGTGGTGGTAACTTCCCTGCAACCAAGTAGTTAGCAATGTCTACATACCAAGGTGAGTGAGAAGAAACTACAAATAGATATTCATTAGGAAAGGAATCATCTACTGGGGTATCATCATCAGGTGTCAATCGAGAAAGGAAATCAACAACTACATTTTCTTTTCCTGGTCTATCTACAATTGTAATATCAAATTCTTGCAATAATAGTAGCCATTTGGTGACTCTAGCATTTGTGATAGGTTTGTTCATTAAGTATTTGATAGTTGAGTGATCAGTGTGGACAAAAGTAGAATAGCCAGTAATGTAATGTCTAAATTTATTAATTGCATAGATAACTGCTAAGAATTATTTCTCGGTGACTGTATAATTGAGTTCAGCAGGGGTCATATTCTTGCTGATGAAATATATAGCATAAGGGAGATGATTTTCTTCCTATCCCAAGACAGCTCCTATTGCAGTATCTGAAGCATTAGAGGATATGTGAAAGGGAAGTGTCCAATCGGGTCCTCTAAGGATAGGAGCTGTAGATAACTGATGTTTAAGTGTATTAAATGCTTCCTGGCAAGAATTAATCCATTTGAATTCAGCATTTTTCATCAGTAACACAAACAGGGGAGAAGCTATTTTGGAAAAATTCTTGATAAATCTTCTGTAGTATCCGGCATGTCCTAGAAAATGTCTTACCTCTGTTTGTGTTTTGGGAGTAGGAAGATCCTTAATGACTTGTATTTTGGATGGGTCTACCTGAATTCCTTGAGATGAGATAAAATGTCCAAGCACTATTCCCTCACTCATCATCATATGACATTTTTCTGTACTTAAGGAGAGTTGGGCTTGTATGCATCATTTAAGTACTTTCTCAAGGTTTTGCAGTGCTTCTTGAAAAGAAACACCATAAGGAGTAAAGTCATCCATAAATATTTCCATAGAGTCATTAAGCATATCAGAAAAGATTCCTAAAACTCCTCTTTGGAAGGTTGTTGGCGCATTGCATAATCCAAATGGAAGGACTCTATAAGCAAAGGTTCCCCAAGGGCTAGTAAAGGTGGTTTTATCTTGATCTTGAGGTGCAATTTTGATCTAGTTATACCCACTGAAACCATCTAAAAATGAGAAAAATTTCTTCCCTGACAAATTATCTAACACTTGATCAATGAATGGTAATGGAAAGTGATCTTTTTGAGTAGTTTTATTTAAAGCTCTATAATCCACACATACTCTCCATTT